>JACCGJ010012435.1:0-67853 GCA_013407085.1 Atriophallophorus winterbourni
TCCAGAAACCTTGGTGCCAATCTTCAGAGATGTAAACGAGATGTGGATCTCCGAGTTTGTACAAGTATGATAAGAGATAGTTGCGGCGTGTCTGTATCATTTTGAATTGTTAAAAATTGAACGTAACTTTGTTCTCTATCAAAAAATCGTGTATTGTATTCAAGTCGTTTTGCGGTTGAGAACAAACATCAATTGTGTTGATTCCCCCTTACAAATTTGTCATCTTAGAACAAAACCAAATTTCCGTAATTTGGAGTCAGTAATTAAGTAATTTCATTCCACAAGCATACTGTACCTCTTTTCTAATGTTTATTATCACTTCAGTGTGTCTGATCGATCGCTTCGACCGTTGAAAGAGGAATTTCGCTAACAATTATGAAATGTTTTCATAATCAACCTACTTGTAAAATATATAGTAGGTTTTCAAAGTTGTGTTGCTCACATCCCCTGCACTTACACACTGCAACCGGTTTCTGGCTGTCTGCCGTCATCAGGCAAAGACAGTAATATTGGGTCCAGTGAGATTTCAAACAGTGGATAAGTGGTTAACATAGCTATACTTGAATGCCACTGTTACATACGGTTCTTACAAAGAACCACGATCTTAAAATACAGAATCACAAATGCGATTAATTGTCAAACATTCAAGTCGTTTATGAAATACCAATATATTGTGGGGCTCAGATCCCCTTCATTTACACTCCACAGACGGTTTTCCACTGTTCGCCGTCATAAGGTGGAAACAGGAAGATTAGATTTGGTGAGAATTGTAACCGTGGAAAAGTGGTAAAGTTATACTTGTATGCCGCTGTTACATAGGGTTCTTCCAATCAAGGCCGTTGATTTATTATTATATTGTTTTTATTATTATAATTATAATTATCCTCATATATATATATATATATATTTGTTAAAATCGATCGAAATACTGAGTAGTTATATTTTATAGAGATTTATCCATAGCAATCAAACGGGGAAAATGATTCAATAAAAAATTGGTACTCCATTGCTCTTGGTTAACTTTGACATGTTTCGAAAATACAGGTTGCCCTCCAAAACTGCTAAAACTCAATATTTCTTTCTAATGTGACTTAAAGTGCTCCGCCTATTTTAACGGTGGCAGTTCAGAATCCTTTAAAATACGCCGAGGCGTAAAACATGAATTTGTTCTTACTCTTTTGTTGTTGGGCATTTTCTGTGCTCTGCTGCTGAAACACGCTTTAAGGCGAAAACACGAAATAATGGCAAGCTTTTTAACCAAGAGCGTTTGAGAGCACAAACCAGAGGTACGTGATCCACTAATCTGTGATCCAATGTTTGGCAACAATGCAGCCATCATTGTTCACTCGCAAGAGCAGCTACAGTCGATAATCGATTGTTTTTCGTCCGTATGTAATGACTTTGGGCTGAAAATCAGCCCTCAGTCATGGGACTCTATCGCCTCCCAGCATTACTATCGAAACTGTCAGCTCGAACCATTAAATAATTTCACATATCTTGGTTCAACCATCGTGGACATCTCGAGACACAGTGATTCATGAGCAGATTGGTAGAGCAGTTGCTATTTTGTATTGATTAAACCCTCGTGTCTATGGAAACCGCAAGTTGACTGTGAAGACAAAGATGATGGTATACGTACGTACGTACGTACTATATACTTTACTGTATGGCAATGAAAACTGCACCATCCAAACAAGACAGGGAAGCTGAATGCTTTCCATTCACGAAGTATCCACCTTAGAATTAAGATATAGTGAATGGACAAAATAGCAAATGCTGAAGTTTTTTCTAATGCTGGTCAACAGAGTATGTTCACCTTACTATCATATCTCCGCCTACGCTGACTGGTTCATTTGTACACAATGGATGATAATCACATTTTAAAAGATCTATTTCCATGTTTACTTAAAATAAGTAAGTCAAGCATTGGGTACAAAGACGTTGGCAAAAGCTATACGAAAGCTTTCGACGTTGACCCAACGAGTTGGGAAGAACTTGCTCTTAACCGCTTACTTTAAAGGCACTGTTTAAATCAACCTCTGTAAGCCATGGAGGAGCAGATACTAAGAGCTGCTAATCGAAAATCGCGCCATCAGCGTGTAATTGAAACCGTTCGTCCGAGTACTGCATATCGCTGTGAGCGCTGCGGAGGAGACTGTTACTCACGAATCGGATTGTTTAGTCATTTGAAAATCTGTGAAGCATGAAAACCTCTTGCCCCATTGTCGATATCGGCCGAAGGCGGACAACAAAAACAAGCCCATTTGTTTAGTGAAATATTTCCGTTGAATCTTGATGCATATAATTCAATATAGGACAAATATCTTCATTTGCATGCATTCCTTTCACACACACCACGACCGGTTTCATGTTGTATGAACTTACCAGGTAGCGAGAGTAGTATCGGAATCCGAATGCCTTAAAATGCGTTCAAATGCGTGAGTTTCACCCCATCTACTCGTGTTTGGCCACGTGTTTGAACAGGTTGGTCGTGCTAACCATATTGATATTGTACATATTCGTAGCTCAGGTTGTTAATGACGTTCGAAAAACGTTTTGCTGATGATTTTATCTAGCCTGATGACGAAACGTCCAACCCCAAATGCGCAAGCTCGGCGAACACAATTTGTTCATCGCAGTACATGTATCACCATCCCGTGTTATTTGTTATTCTGATCGATCTTCCTGCATAAATTAAATCGACACATCAATAGGCTCCTCATTAATACAGTAATCCATGGGGTACTTGGTGATCTCGTGTGGAAGTGCATCGAAGCAGATGTGTTTACCCGCCTCACTACTTTCAAAGTGTTAATAAATCAAATTACAGACCTGTTACATTGTTGTCCGCCGTATCCAAGGTACTCGAAAGTATCTTGGCAAACAAACTGAGCAAATACCTTGAGGAAAATAAGCTGTTTTCGGGAGCGCAACACGGTTTTAGAAGGGGAAACTCATGTCTTACTAACCTTCTCCTTACCCTTGACGACTGGACTCGAGCAGTAGATGCTGGGGATACCATCCATGTATGTTACCTCGATATGTCGAAAGCATTTGACCGTGTAAACCACAGTATTCTCTTACAGAAGCTGGAACGTTGTGGTATCACTGGCAGTCTGTTAGCATGGTTAGAAAATTACCTGACTGATCGGGTTGTTCAAGTCTCTGTGCTCTATCGAAGTCTGTAGCCGTGACAAGTGGAGTGCCTCAAGGATCCGTCCTTGGACCAATCCTCTGCGCGCTTTACGCCAATGACATACCGGCTCTCATCAAATGTAAGATCGTACTGTTCACGGACGATATAAAAGTGTGGTCGAAGATAAGTAAGTCGGAAGACTGTGAACTTCTTCAGAAGGATCTGGACAACCTCCAGGTTTGGTCCGTAAAAAATCGCATATTTTTCAATTTCCAAAAGTGTCACATGTTAAACATTGGCAAATATGTGGAGTACCAGTATTTTCTTGGAACACACAGCCTTTCGTGGACCATGGAACAAAAGGACTTGGGTGTGTTAATAAGTAATACCCTAGGCATGTCGAGCCACTGCAACTACGTCTATCGCAAAACATCACAGAAATTGTCACTCCTAATTTTCGGTAGGTTCTCAAAACAGACAATTTCCTGTATTATAAATACGTAAATCAGACCACACGATGGAATATGCAGTTCAAACATGGTCGCCATGGCTTAAAAAGATTTCGCGACTTTGCAAATAATATACCATCGAGCTACCAAACTAGTCGCCGGACTCGGCCGGAAACCATACAATGAGCGAATCAAATCCCTGAATTTATTCAATTATCCACGTCGTCGTCTCCGGGTGGAATTGATTTTGGTTTACAATACTTTGAATACCGCAAATCACCCTCTACAATTCTCATTTAATTTACGGGCTGGTATAAGATAAGAGCTCACACATTTATTCTAACTGTCCCTCACTCGCGACTCAACTGTAGACGACATTTATTGCCGTGCGAGTTTGTTTTATTTGGAACAATCTACCGATTATGTTTTAAACTCACAAAATCAGTAGATTTTCGACAGAAGTCTTGATGCCTTTTTGAGCATCGAAAAAACTATACATCTTGACCCCATGCATCTACATTTGTCATCCTACCAATCAAAAACAAGGTCTGCCCTTTGGCTTTTTACCTGATTCTTGAACTGCTCAGTAAGCAACCAAATCCCGTTATTTCTTGACATATTATTCGTAATTCCCATATAATTCTATGGTTTTTTGTGAAGCTATATGCTTTTTAGACCATTAAGACTGAATTGAATTGAATTGAACATCAATTGTGCATTCACAACATCTGGCTTTAGCTTGAAAAATGTACTTCCTGTTTCTAATGATTTTATCTCAGCATCTTCGTAAGTATAATAGTTAATTTCATATCCGTATTCCGATCCAACAGACCCCACGACCGGTTTCGTGATGTTTGCACTCATCAGGTATAGATAGTACTATCCGAAACCATATACCTTAAAACAATGGAGAAATGGTAAATAAGCATGCTTTGATTGCGTTAGTGCGAACACCTTGTTTAATCACATGTGCCTAAATACATGTAGATGTGCTTAAAACCCATGATCAAGAACGAAAATCTGCATTTGCATGCTTTTCCATCATATATCGGTTCCGTTATGTTTGCCCGTATCAGGTATGAAGAGCACGATCAGGATCGCATGTCTTGAAGCGGTGTGGAAATAATAAGCAAAGCCTCACATTTGAAGTCAATTGTGGATAAGGCTAGCACAAACAGAATAGGATTATCTCCGCGATCGTGTCATTCGAGTAAGGGTTGATGGTGCTTTATCACGACCTATTGCAGTAACGAGTGGGATGCCGCAGGGATAAGTGCTTGGACCAATTCATTTCCTCATGTATGTCAACGACTTACCTAAACTTGTTCGCTGCAAAATCTTGTTATTTGCGGATGACATCAAACTGTGAACACAAGTACGCACAACTGAGGATTGCAGACAGCTTCAGCTGGACCTCGATGCCTTACAAGACTGGCCAGTTAGAAATGAACTACATTTCAATGTCAAAAAATGCAAGGTATTGACTGTTGGAAGACATTTCGAGTACTCCTACACCCTTGGTTCCCATATTCTTGAAAGCACTGACAAGGAGAAGGACTTGGGTGTGTGGGTGAGCAGCACTTTGAAACCGTCACATAACACCACAGCTGTCTATGAAAAGACGTTATGAGTACTGTTACTGCTAAAACGCGTGTTCGGGAGTTTCACGAAGCAAACCGTTCATCGAATAATTAATACGTACTTGAGGCCAACCATGGAGTATGCGGTTCAGGCTTGGTCATCCTGGCTACAGAAGGACATGAGCGTCCTGCAGAGAATATATGATCGGACGACCAAGCTCGTACGCGGTTTGAAGCACAAACAATACGAAGATCTTATTGCAAGTCTCAATCTTTTCGACTCTCGCTACCGCCGCCTTAGAGGTGATTTGATTCTTATGTTTAATATACTGCATACCCCCAACCATTCCCTAAATAAACTATTCACACGACTACCACCCAGAACCAGCAGGAGTCACGACTATACAGTACTTATTCCCGACTCCAGACTAAACTGTCGAAGGTATTTTTATTCTGTACGTGTACGCTTTACCTGGAACGCCCTACCTTGTAATGTTGCACATTCACCCAACTTGGATATATTCAAATCGAATTCGGATAATTTCATGTCGACCAATCCAAACATTGAACCTATATATTTTACACGATAAATGCTTTGAACTTTGAAAGCAGTTTCTGTCCTATGGATTTATTACCTGATTCCGGAACTTCTCAGTAAGCAAAAAATCCCGTTTATTTTATTCGTAATTCCCATATTATTCTGTGGTTTTGTTTAGCTGTATGCTTTTTAGACCATTAAAATTGAATTGAATTGAATTGAATTTGTTTATCTAAGCAAATCTCACATTTGTTCACCCACATAATGGAGCGCTTATCTCATTGAAATGGACAAATACTTTTCTGCATTATCAACATATTAGAACGATTACGTAAACCTTCCGGTACCAGTAATGATGATCGCGCTAATTAACCACAAATATGTGACCCCGCTTTCTGGACCATCATTAACGATCACTAATCGATAAATGCATTGTTGTGAAATTGAGGTATTGGCAATTAAATACCGATTGTGTTTCATTATGAATCGCTCAGATGATATTTTTACTAACTTTAATTAAAGACTCTAAACAAGGTAGCGAGAGTTACCTTGAAAAAAGACAAACAATATTCCATTGATGACGCTGGAGTAACTTGTTGGCCTCCTTCAGTCGATGTGGACTATGGATATACATCATAGGCGCATGATGGTCTTATGCCCTGCAGCAACTTTATTATAATAAAAATGTCAATGATGTAGTTCACATATTGCGTGAAACCATTTCGTTTGATAAAGCAATGCGCTGGTAGATATGAACGCTATGCCTACACTGGTCTACATTTATCATTTGCCGAAAAACACATAATAATGCAAGGTAATTCAACGTTTTAAAGGTCTAAAATGCCAATACTTTACAGTAACCACTGATTCAAAATATCGGGTTATGCATAAAAACAACAAAAATGTTTTATCAACATGGAAAGTCAGTTAATGTACTGAGTTGCGAGGTTGGATTTGTTTAAGATATACTTGTCAAGTTCAGCCTTGAAAATGTTCAGGCTTAATGCACAAGTGTGAGGGCAAAGAGTTTCATACAGAACAAACTTGATCAAAAAAAGAAACTTTGACAGATAGCATCATCCAATAAGAACTATTTACATATTAGCTACTCCGCTGCACGTATTATTCATTTGCGAGGTAATAGTCATTGAACGAACGAAGCGCAAGCCATCTCTTTTCTACGGTAGGCAGTTTTACGCAAGACAATACTAGTATGCACTACATATTCGCACGTGATCCAATATCCATGAGTAAAGTGTCTGTAAAAGAGACGAGAGGAATAAACTGTAATGTAGATGCTTGTCGTTGTTAGCCACAGATGCACAGCGCAAGCGTTTGATGATTTTATTGAGCCCAATAATTCACGTGAAATATGCCGTCAGGTTTGATGGTTGTGATCGCCGTTACAACCTTCGCAGCGTTTATACTATAAACCCCTCTCTTTCCGATGTTTGCTTACTCTACGATCTTGATCCAGCTGATGCTGTGCGCGACCTTGAATCAAGCAGTGATGAGCTAGTTCTTCTCAAGTCACTGGAGAAATTGCGTTCGTTTTTCACTGGTTTGTCGTCTCTGCGTTATTTACTCTATGGCTCGTACTATGCAGATTCTCAGCAACTCAAGAGGCAGCAAGGCCAAAAAACAACTCGTAAACATAGCTGCTGGGAGTCTAAATGAATCCCAAAGATACTGGTCCATAACATTCCTTCTTGGCTAAATCCATCGCTACCGGCGTATTACTAAATTTCTTGCCCTAGCCGAATTTTGACCACCAGATCGCTAATGTTAACACAATAAATCCTTAGAAAGCTAATTACAGTGGAACCCGGGTACAACGAATCGCTGGGGAGAGAGTAAGGAAACCGCATTGTCAGACATGTAATTTTACCGCCGTTTTTCTGTAAACGTGTAAACAAGTGAAGAATGTCTTACCTTTGTGTCTTTCTGCATGCGTGTAATCCATTTGATGATTAGATGATGCCACAGCACACAGATCACAACATTAAATCCAAGTTCATCATCATCTTGCACACACACTGACAGTCAAATCTCACGTTTTCCTGAAGTAGCTGGCGATACTCTTTTGTTTAAGTTTTGACTTCGCCACTGCCTCGATCTCTCTCTCCACAAATTCAAGTTTTCTTTCGACGTCTCTTCCTTCTATCCTAAAAATCTCCTGTAGAGATCAAGAGCACTTCTGGCATCTTTCACAGACGGAGCTACCAGTCCCAGACAATTCACGTGATTTTCTTGTGCGTGCGTGCGAGTCAGTTAGCACACTGTAGGCCAGGCTGCCTGTGTCTCGCCAAGCTGTGTCAGTTCTATTCTTAGCGCACTGCAGGCCACTCTTGACGGAACGTTGTGGGTTAAAGGCCAGACAAAGCGAGTTTGTTGTATGCATGAACTTTATTGAACAAACATAGCTGTCGGGAACGTGTACAGTGTTCGTAATAAGCGAGATTCGTAACGAACAGATTCGTTGTACGCATGTTTTAAATAGGCTTACAAAGAAGGAATTTATTTGGGAAATCATGGTGTGTTCGTTCAAAGCGGGAATTCGTTGTAAGCGAGTTTGTTGTAGGTGGGTTCCACTGTATATGCTAATTATATGCTATTCTCCTGCTCTTTAGCATTGTAGATAATTTTGTTGTTATAGCTTGAATATGCTACATCGAAATATTAGAGGACTGCACCAATAGCTCAATTTCTATCATCAGGGTTTTTCAAGACAGGACGGATCATACCTAGTTAATGAATCTTCAGCTTTCATTATTGTTTTTCTGTGGACGAGACAAATCTCAATGTGCTATAATGAAGCACTCAGTACGCAAGCATTATGAACTCTGATTTTTGCTTACGTATATAATATGCGGATGTTCCACATTATGATGTGGAACAAATTGCTAGATGACGTCTTGACTGTCTAAAGCCGTGATCGTCAACCTGTAAACTGTGATACATATAGAATCTAAAAGTTACTTTACTAATTCTCAGGCTAACGTTTTTGCCTACAAGAGATCATCTGTTCATCCAATCGCGCCTCAAGCGCTTGACGAGGAATCACTTGCAATTCCGTGCTTGAACATTGTGGTTCATAGTACGAACCTTGTTAAACAGTGGATTGAAAGTCTAGCGTTGCTTACTACTCTTCCACTGCTACAAGGCTCACTGAAGCTTAGCTTACTGTCTCCAAACGTCAACCTGGCAGACAGCGGTTGTGGTGTGTAATGCTGGTAGTATCGCACAGTTTGTAATCACATCATGTGTGTATGTCAATATCAAGTCTACGCATTCTGAATGCGTGCGTACATGCTACACGACACAAAAATGTAAATCAAAATGAATGATTTGAAAGGTTTGCCGTTGATGTCTCGTCAAAGTTGGGAGTCAATTCATTTTTTTAAATAAACGACTGTAATCAATAGCCTATAACCAATACTCAATTAAGTCATTTGGAAAAGACTTATTCAACTTATCTACTAATACCAAATGGTATACACAAAGCACCGAAATATTTGGCTCCACCGAACAAGTCAAGCCACGGATTTTTCTCACGCTCGTACAACGTTCAATCTAACACCACACAACTTGCCTCCGGTGGATGCATTGACGCCCCTCGGGTGTGGGAAACATTTGAGCTTCGAATAGGAAAACCAGATTCGCACGATATCCGCTCCAGGGATGAATGTCTTTTAATTAGTACAAGTAGCTTCCCAGATGTCAGTACGGACCGGATCAGCGCTAATTGTAAATGTTTGAAAACTCTCTGAAACGATACTTACTGTCATGACATGACGTGTATCGTGGATGCGGCCAAAGAAGTGCAGTGTCATGGCCCAGGTTGACGTAATTTTCCTAAATCGTACTCAAGCAAATTCCAGTAATCTTTCTCCTACAAAATGCTAATGAGTATCTTTGTTCATTATCATAGATCTAAACCTTACCTACATGTGTTTAGGCACATGTGATTGAACAGGTTGGTCGTACCAACCTTATCAAACAGTGGCACACAAGCGCAACTTCTTTTAAGTATCGACTTGCTTTCACAACGTCATCCTTGATATCGTTAAAGTGTTCATGCGTACGGTGGAATATCATCTGGAAGAAGACGAGGGCACTAAGGCTGTTGAGAATCGTGTCAATCAAGTGAACGGGTCAGAGATGCTGCAGCGGATGGTGCGGATGACCTCTGGTGTCCACGCCGTTAGAACGTGTAATGAAGTCGAGAGATTCCCCTTGATGGTACCTGCATTAACTAATTTAATTCTGGTCGAGCCAAACCATCACCAGCAGAGTCACGGGCTTGCCAGGTCACCTCCACATGAAAAATGAGAAAAATAAGCAGGTTTGGGGTCGTCATCATCCTCGAAGAGATTGCCACATCAACAACAGAACAACGTCATCAACAAAATACTGTTTGCAATGAAAAGAGGCAGCAATATGAATTAGGAAGTTGGACATGTTTTCTCATCCGAAATAGCAAATAGCCATCAAACAGCGCGACTGAACAGCGCAGCATCGCCCAAAGCATTTGCTTTAGAGTTTATTTTCATTCCATTTTTTCAAGAAAATTTAAAGATCTTTACGAGATTGATTAAAAAATGGCTATCTTTTCTAGTTTCTCTTTGTTGTGCCGTCCCATTTGCCTCATCTTTTGGATCAGGATAGAAATATGATCAAACAGATGAGTTAGGGTTACTACGATCAGGTGTCTCATTCCTTGAGGCAATCGAGGAATAGTGGACATGCAGAAACGTGGAATCTACTGTTTAGTAATACTTGGACTGCTAAGGTTGTTCAAACAGATCGACGATGCATATGCCCAAACTAGGAAGAAGGCCTGTTTGCAAGCGTTATCTTCCCATGACTAGGTAAGCTCTGCGTTCCAAACATTCTCCAATGCCTAATTATTTGATCGCTCACCATTTAGCCCTCAGTTGGAATTAGATAATTACAAAACGTTCTACATCCATTCCATTCCTTTAAGAACATCGCCCTGGACCCCATATGTATTTTATGGCCACCAGAACATAATTGCCAGTTCCCGAGCGTACTTCCTTCCGTTTAGCACGTCAATATATTCCATATTTGGGCACACTCAATCATGCGTCTTACATTGTTATTTCGTTTTTGATGATTACATGCAGGTGGCAGCTTGAAATTCATCAGAGGTCAACAATATCACAGTTTTCTAATTCACAGCCAGCTGTAAAACGGATGCTGCTACTGCGGCTTATGTTAGTGTTTATTGCCTAGTCAGTGGTAAAAATAAGAAGTGCAGGAAGAAAGACAATTTGCATCAGTCATTTATACAGACGTTTGGTGTACAATTTAGGCACAAATTTGTGGATAAGGTACGATACGAAAGATTAGAATGGCCAATCTTATTAGCAAATCAGAAGCAGCTTCAGTTTCTTCAACAAGCGACTTCGCCATACATCGAGCTTTGTGGTGATAATAGACAGGTTTGAGCATCCTTTTAGACATTCGATGAAAAACGCTTCCTAAGACAAAATAAATAAACCTAGTGGGAAAATATAAAGCATAAGAATATTGTCTTTTCTACGAATAGTCAAGATTAATGGAACCTAGACTTCAGTTCAGTACGCGTCGGTAGCGAATCAGTACATTTCTTATCCCAAAACTGAAAGGACTCTTTTTCTTATTCGAGGAAGTGTTCTCTGTTGAGAATTAGAACAATGACGTAACCTGGCAAAACAGCTGGGCGTATGAATCCTAAATTCATGGCGAAATACACGCCGAGGCTTATTATGATTAGAAAACGCTGTAGGTGTAAACATAGCATACGCGTAAAAATTGCCTAAGCACCTGGTAAAGATAACGTTTCTAATTTGTATAATGGATTCAATAATTTTTGCAAGAATGCGTATTACTGAATCGATCTATTTAGTAGCAATGAGACGCGAACTCACATTTAAAGTTCCTCTATCTCTTCATAACGCTTGATAATTGGACTCGAACCTTGGATAATGGATACCCTATCCATGCTTGTTACTTGGATATGTCTAAAGCTTTTGACCGTGTTAACAAAGCATACCGCTACAGAAATTGTAGCAGCTCGGGGTCTGGATACAAGATTACTTGACTGGTGGAGTTATCAGGGTTAGAGTTGATGGGGCTCTATACAGCCCAGTAGAAGTTACAAGTGGCGAACCTCAAGGCTCGGTCTTGGTAACAATACTCTTCCTGGTGTACGTGAACAATATACCTGAAATAGTACGCAGAAAAAGCTTTTTATTTGCGGATGACATCAATGTCTTGACTAGCGTACGCGCCATACAAATTGTCAAATTCTACAAAAGGATCTCGAAGCACTTCATACGTGGTCATTTCGAAACTGCCTACCACTCAACATCCCAAAATGTAAAATGATAAACGTCGGTAAGTCATTCGAATTTACATACTCTCTTGGATCCCATCAACCTTCCTGGGTGTGTGGATTAGTAGTAAATTGAAGTCTTCATGGTAGTGTTCTGTGGTATACAAAAAGTCCAGCTAAAGCTTAGCACTGATCAGAAGGATCTTCGGTAGTTTCACAAAGCAGCTACTCCCACGGATAATTAACACCTATATCAGACCATAACCATAACATAGCCATGCACTAATACACGGCAGAGAACCGAATCGGACTGTTTAGTCATTCCAAAAGCTGTAGAACATGAACATTCATGCGATTTTGATGTACATCCATGGTCGACATCGTCCGAAGGAGGCCAACAACAACATATCAGACCAACAGTGGAGCACGCTGTTCAACCATGGTCCCCATGGTTACAGAAGGACATGACCTTGCTGCAACGCGTACACCACCGCGCTACAAAACTGGTGACCAGACTATATAACAGGCCATACTTGGAGAGGATTGCAAGTGTGGGCCTGTTTGACTCTTCGTACCGTCGTGTCAAGGGTGAAATGATCCTACTGTTCATACGCTTGAACACCTGTTTCATCGGCAAGAAGCACGTGGTTGCGTATCTCATGGCCACAAGTTATTAATTCCTAAATCTAGATCAAATTGTCGAAGATTTTTCTTTGCTGTCCGAGTTTGTTTTGTATGGAACTCTTCTCCCCACATATCACTAGCGCATCAAGCCTGAACATGTTCAAGGCACAACTTGACAAATATATGTTGACCAAATCCAACCTCGTACCTGAATACACAAGCTGACTTTCCATATTGAAAAACATTTGTGCTGTTTTTATGTATTCTCTAAATTCTTAATCTGTGGTTGCTGTACAGTATTTGCTTGTTGGACCATTGAAACTTTGAATTTCCTCAACTAAATGGGTGCTGTTTTAAAAGTAGTTGATGTTGTAGCATTGATGAGCATTGAAAAATCGCAGTGACTCAATAATTAATATCGTCTTCAAAGCATAACTGAACACAAAGTATTTCATCAAAGCCAAAATTCTTCCGAATAGAAGATTGGGCGGGAACGAAATTAACAAGTTATAAAGACAATCAAATCGGTTTTGTAAGAAAGAACCGCTAAGAACGTCTCAAAAATCAAGATCAATTAAATCAGAACGCAATTATCTTCACAAGTATCATAACGTATCACAAATTCGTTTCATACATTTACATAATGAAAATATCGGCAACATCTCATATGAGAATGAGAAGGTTGCAATGTCGCTAAGTGGCAGTGTTTATGTCGCGATTGGAGGTATTTGAATAAATGTTTCAATGAATGATGTAATATTCTCTATGTAAGTGTCACATCACTCGGAATGTTTCTTCGAGTCGGTTTGGGGAGGTTCAGCAGTTGCATTAGGATGTTAATTTCTGAAAACCACTAACCGCTTTGGTTGCACGACACCGACGATCTGAGAGGGTTGAGACATTGCGTAGTAGACTCTGGAGGTTGAAACTACAATGATTAACAGAAACGCAGCGTATCGGGTTGATCTGAATTACTTGGCGCTTTTTTGAATGTTCAACTCTAGACTACATAAGTACATTCTTAAGGATAAGCTCAACTTGCATCCACGTCTGTTACCTAGACATTTCGAAAGCTTTTGACAGAGTCAATCATCATTTGCTTCTTCAAAAACTGATGCGTTTAGGAATATGTGATCCACTCCTCTCATGGTTGTGCGACTATCTCTCAGATCGCGACGCCCAAGTTAAAGTTAACGGAGCGCTATCCCAAACGTTCTAAACCACCAGTGGAGTCCCACAAGGATCTGTGCTAGGCCCGCTCCTCTTTCTGCTGTACATAAATGATTTACCCCCCCTCATATCGTCCAAAATGGTCCTGTTCGCGGATGACATGAAAATTTGGACGCCAATAAGTTCTGCAGAGGATTGTGAGAAACTGCAAATGGATTTGGACAGCGTGTCGAATTGGGCGGTCATGAATGACATGTCATTCAACATACAGAAATGTAAGATGCTCCATCTTGGCAAGAATGTTCCTTGGACATATCGATAGGAACTGAAAACCTAGCATGGAGCTCGTTGGAAAAAGATCTTGGAGTGTGGATTAGCGGGAACCTGAAGAGCACAGCGCACTGCCAGAACATATATCGACGGGCAAACAGATTGTTGGGTATCTTTCGAAGAATATTTGGAAGATTCTCTCTGGTAACCTTACCAAGGATAATGAATGTCTACCTTCGCCCTACGATGGAGTATGCGGTAGAGGTCTGGGCTCCTTGGCTGCGAAAAGACATTGCTCTCTTCGATAAAATCTATCATAGAGCAACAAAGTTAGTGATTGGTCTTCGCAATGTGCCGTACACCGAAAGATTGCGACGTCTGGGTCTATGCGACTTTACCCAAAGGAGGATACGACGCGATATTATTCTGACATAGAATTGTGTCTACTGAAGGACATCCACTAAAACACTTGCTCGATGTGTGTGATGGGAAAGTGACACGCGGACATACCTTATCCCTTTACGTTCCAAGTTCCCGTATTGATTGTCGGCGCCATTTTTTCGCCGTACGTGCTATATTTCTTTGGAATTCCCTACCCCAACATGTGGTGGACTCTCCTTGCCTGGCGGCGTTTAAAGCGAAATTGGACTTACATATGCAAAAGAATAACATTCGTGAGTCTTACATTTGATATTCACTATTGCTTTTATACTATTGTATTTTTCCTGTTTTTATTCATACCGTACTCCTGTGGTGTTGTAAAGTATTAACTTTTTTAACCATAAATCCTTGAATCCTTGAACTAGAGGAATCCAGCTCATTGTAAAGACTAATCTTGGTCTTACTTAACCATTATATCACATCGAGGTTACTGGCAATCGCTTATCTGTTAGACTAAATCTCGAAGGTCGCTTAACTGATAAAAACCAGACATGACGTTATCGGCCACAGTAGGCTTCAGACAAAAGTAATAATAATAAATAAACCACATTAGAAACTAGTGAATTCAACTTTCATATTGTGATGCTCACTTCCACATTCAGTACACACCTAAGGGATGGGGATGGAAGAAACAAAATATACTGGTCTTTTATAAGCGCCTCTTGCGCTTGGCCAGGAATCAATTTGTATCTGTATTTGAGCATGGTGGCTCTTTGTAAGAACCCTATTCAACATTGGTATATAAGTATTAATTTTGTATTCAACTTTTCTTTTCGTTTTAACTACTGTTTTGAGTGTACTTAAAAGCTCAATACCAATGTTTTAGTGAATTGCGGCGTTACAAACCGCGTAATGTTTAAATAAGATGTAGGCACTCAAAATTGTCGCCAGAAGATCGCAAAATTACGAAATCATGTCACTAGAGAGTGAATATTGTCCACAGTACAACACAAGAGGATCGAATATCTTCTTATACAACAGGGCTAGATTTCTAGCGAGGATGAATCGAGTTTGTTTGAACACAATCTTAACATATTGTGGTGCTCACTTCCCTATCCCGTACACACGTAAGGAACCCTATATAACAGTGGCATACAAGTATAACTTTGTCAACCTTAACATAATTCGAACCCGACTTCGGAATTTATTATTCAGCGTGGCCAAAAGTGAACGATTAAAAAGTGATTGTAAACTATAAGTGAATGTTAATTGTTAGAATACTCCGCGTCGATTGGGAAGAGCAGCTTCATATTCACACTGAAGAAGTAGAAGAGCGAGAGATCACACATAAATTGAAGAACTAGTACTAATCTACCAGGTATTGTGGGGGAATTTTACTTTCTAATCGAACTGTATAGTTATTGTGTATGAATAATCATATGCTTGAGATGGTAGACACTGACCGAAGGAGACCAACAACAACAACAAATTGGTGAATATGTCACCGGACTCTTTAATTTCTTGGAAGGCACATTTCATATCTAGAAAAATATGAATACCTTCGAAGCGAACGAAACCAGGAACAGTTAAAATTCAGAGATTAATGTAAAGGATCTTGGCTAGAACGAACTACAAACTTCGCGAAGTATTCGACCTAGTACCCTTGTACAACCACGTCTTCAACCAAACATGAAGGAAAGGAACAGATCGGCCATCTATTTTGGACCTTGTTTTGATTTCAAACGCATCGGATATCGAATCAATCGCCTACGATGCTCCATTGGGGCACAGTGGCTATGTCGTGCTCGTGTTGGATTATGCTTTGAGACACAGCGACGAGATGAAGGTCATTCGTAAAGCGGACTTTTGGAGACTCGGAGAAGCACTCTGTGAAATAAACGAGGTCCAACTTGATTTCAGTGACTCAAATACACATAAATCATTGTTGGACTACCTTCAGATGATAAATCCAATCAAACTCTCGATTCATTCACAGCAAAGTTGTCCCCACCTTCCGATTCACTGTTCGAAGTAGAACCAAAAAAATGAATTTCACTGAAAAGACGAGCATGGATCATTCATTATGATTTTGCAACTCATGCAACTTGGTTTCAATTTTGTCGAATATGGAACGGTGACCAGCCTCGTTCGACAGGACAAACAACAGTATCAACAACGCATGGCGGAAAGAATGGAATATAATCCCAAAAATCTGTACAAAATTGTGAATGAAATAACAAAAGTGAAATCAGGTGTTTTTCCGCTCATGACAGAACAAGGAATGACTACTACAGTTCAAGAGATGGCAGATGCACTTGCAAGCTTTTACTCCCAAGTGTTCTGCCCGAAACAGTAACTATTGCATCATGATTTATGAAACTCATTAGAACCTCTAACCGGGACAATAATTGACCAAGTCTTTGTGGAACGACGCCTACAGCGATTAAATACGAAGAAATCCCAGGGTGGGGACAACATTACCCCATGCATGTTATAGACAGCTTTCTTACAGTCTAGCGGAGGTTTTTATCCTGAGTCTTCGCGACGGAGGCGTACTGTCAGCATGGAAAACTGGAGTGATAACACCAATATACAAAGGTGGCTGTCGTTTCGACGTAGCATATTACAAGCCAGTTACGCTGCTCCCCTGCATCTCGAAAATTATGGAGCGCATCCTATCTATCTATCGTCTATCGTGGGGCACCTTGAAACGAAAAGACTTTCATCAGCTGCGCAACATGGGTTTCGCAGAAACAGATCTTCACTCTGCACGATTGGAAAACATCTCCTTACCTAGGATACGCTGTTCATGACTGCTATATTGATGTATCAAAGGCATTTGATAAGGCCAACCACAGTCTGCTTCTGAAAAGCTAGTGCAATATGGGATAACAGGAAACTTATTATCGTGGATAACGGATTATCTGACCGATCGACATGTGCGAGTCCACATTGACGGCGTTCTATCAAAAACCATCAATGTCACCAGTGGCGTCCATCAAGGTTCGGTGCTTGGGGCCTATCTTTTTCTTGTTTTAAATAAATGATTTTGCGCAAGTAGCACGATGCAAGATGGCTCATTTTGCTGTTGACATAAAAATATGGAAGCAAATCCGATCGATTGAAGATTGTTTGATACTGCAAGAGGATTTGGATGCCCTGTATCATTGGTCTCAGCTAAATCAAATGCCTTTTAACATAATTAAATGTAAAATGTTACAACTTGGCCGGTAATACGAGCATACATATAATCTTGGTCATGAAAACTTGACTTGGATAAGCGCTGTGAAGGATCTCGGTATCTATATTAGTAATAACCTGTAACGGAATAGTCAGTCAGAATGTCTTCAACATGGTAAGTGGTATAATGAGAATCCTAAGGAGAATATTTGGGCGGTTCTCTCCTAAAACGGTCCATCGCATTATAGATACTTACATCCATCTAACGATAGAGTACATAATCTCAGTTTGGACACCGTAGCTGCGTAAAGACATTGAATTGCTGGGTAAAAATTACCACCGAGCGACGAAGCTATTTGATGGGATGCAGCACATCCCATACCAAGAGCGAATAACCATGCTGGGATTGATCGATTTTACACAAAGGAGATTAAGGAGCGACATGATACTAACATATAAAATACTACGGATGGAAAATCACCCTCTTCATGATTTGATAAAAGTCAGTTCCCCTAAGAATACACGGAGTCCTTCAAGTTCTCTCGTTATACCGCAATCAAGGCTCGATTATAGACGTCATTTCTGCTCGGCGCGTATTTGCTTTCTGTGGAATTCACTATCACAGGATATTGTGAACCCTCCTACGATCCGTGATTTCAAATCGAAACTGGATGCTTATATCAAAGAGCACTCCACCATCTGCCCCGTATATTGACCACATATGAACCCAACCAAAACCAATCACCTCAATAGAATTTTGATTGCATCCTATGTATATTTTATAGCTCTTATCCAATGGTACATGGAAAGCGATTGCTTTTTTCACCATAAAAGCTAGATTCTTGATTGCACGACCGGTTTCGTGCTGTTTGCACTCATCGGCACGAATCCAGTCGTGATGTGTGGGTGTGTGATGGAAATTCATGTACATGAGCTTTATTGTTCATGGTCATGGGTTTGAACTCTATCTAAATGAGTGTGGGCTCATGTGATTGAACAGGTTGATCTTACTGACCTTATCCAACAGAGGCATACACGCGCAACCTGTTTACTCCTTTCAATCCACAAAACGCGGGTAAAAATATTCATCGTGATTCACAGTTTTGATCATTGTAGAAAAAGGTATGTACAACGCAAAAAATGATTCATAACCAATTAAGAGCAGGGAGTTTTTGGGTGGTAGCACAGATTGTGAGTTCGGTAAACGGTTAGTAATTCATTCGGATGAGATTCGTTGTTTTAGAAGCGTCTTCCAAACGAGTTTCATTTCATTGGTTACACACTGGAAGCTCAAGTTCATGTTGGTTGTTGTTTCCAAGATGAAGTGGGAATCTGAAGCGGAAGAAACAGAACAAATGGAGCATGAAGCATGAAATCGCACACCCGAATTCATGTTCAGTCGCACAGTGTAATGAGACTCCAACGTCTTTCGACATGCACCATATCAATTTAGCGTGGTGTTACCTAAGCAGTACAGAAGTGCACGCACATGCGTGCGTAACAGTATAGATAATAAGTTGAAAATGAAAACCGAACTAGTGTTTGAATCCGATGTGATACAACCGGTGATAATGAAGAAAATGTTCAGATAGCTGATAAGAGATCAAATGACTGTCGTCCAAAACTTTGTACAATAAAGCAAACGTACCTGCACTGAAATCGGTATTTTTGATATGATTCAGCGGTATTGGTTCACAAAGAAGGTTCGCGTGCCTCGCAGATTTCAACACATCTTCGGACGTGGCCAGGACCAAGAGATAATGGGCGAGGAGATAGACAAATACCTGCGAAGTGTGGTGGAAAATTAGCTGTGCGCGTGATCGAAACGTGTGTGTTGAAGTCGATAATGACAGTTATCTATTAACGTTTTATCTATGCCGTTTGATTTTCATCGAGTCAGGAATACTCGCCTTAATAGCTTGATCAGCTATGTATACGCGCATTTATTTGTTACCGGTGTACGGTTAGGAGTATGTCAGGAACAATTCTCAGACGTGAAACCCGTAGTATTAAACCCACGAAGTTTGGCAAGACAACAGCGCATTTACCGATGCGATATCATTGCCAATTCCCAAGTGCACTCGATGAATAAGAAGAAGGAATTTCTATAATCCCCGAGTACTGCACACATAAACAAGAAGAGAATGATAGTTTTATCGCTTTCAAGTTAAAAGATATTAACACTGAACGCACAGGTTTATCTACAATATTCATTTTTACACACATGTGAACGTCCTGAGTTTGGATTTACCCGTGGAGGTAACCACAGCCGATGATGCGTATCATCCTAATCCGCTGGGCTTGCGTGGTGAACTCGCGAGAGCTGTCCACCAAAATGTTCGTAGGCTGCATGAGTATACAAATTTCATCGAAATTGGTTCTACGCCCGGGAAACCGGTTGTTTAACAAATGATGTACTAATCTTAGTAATCCAAACCCACTTGTGCAAAGATTGAAGAACGCTGCTTCTCGATTTGCAGAAGTTGAAAAACAGTGCGTTATGAAATGGTCTGTTGAGGAGCCTCGGAATTTTCAGGCAAAACCTTATGAAACTTTGAAGTAGTTTAGCCGGATATGCTATATATAAAGTGATCAAGCTAGTAAACGGTATCAAGTATCATTCCCTACGAGAAAGGACCATCTAAACTTAACGGTTATCCTATGGTATGGCATGTTCGCAGCTTTCAATACTACAAATCTTGAAAATTTCCCGGTAATTTTGATCGTTAGGAAAAAAGACAACATTTGATGTTTCGTGCTTGTAAACTAGAGTGCGTACTAGTCATTGTACGCTAACACACATACCTGACCATTGTAAAGTTCCACAATACAAGAAGGAGCGCCTCTTGGATTAGATTCCCCCTGTTCCAGTTTGCAAGTCAGTGGTCCACTGAAAATGATATCATGATCATTTTGAATCACGTTTGAATCGAGTTTGCATGACACGAACAGCGGAGATCGAAGAAGACTAAACAGATGAGATACTGCATTTTCATCGCTGATGTCGTGCGAAAATGCACGCGGTACCATTAACAAATCCGGCACCGTCGACGGTCGGAAGACGAATTGTGATACAGGAGTTTCAACAGCGTCATTTGAAGGCGTGCCCATAACCGCTTCACGGAGACCTGCAGATGAGATAAATCAGCGTTACGCGTATCGCAAAAAGCACATCGAACCATCACAGTAGATCACGTAATTGTCAGGTCATCTGATCAGTAATACGATCACAAAACAAATTGCTCGGTAGCGGCCGTTTTGCGAGGGTTCGGGTTAACCAATGACAGATGAAAATGAAATTATTGATTGATTTAACTGAGCCGTTAGAGAAAATGCTGCAATATGGTTTTGATACAATGAAAAAACCGTTCGTTCCCTCAGGGTGACTTATTTATAGAATTTTCTTCGACACTTCACCTCCTCAGCATCAGAATGTAGATCAACACTAGTATACGCACAAAAAACACGAGCACTACGTTATATTTCCTTGCGAAATTTATCTTTAGGGAGATTTATATATAGCCTCATCCCTCCGAGTATAGTTGCAGAAATATTACTTTGTAAGTATGGTGTCGATTGGCTATGGAACATAGCACTCATAACGTTTTGTTGATGTTTCCCCAGCTGAAATAGGGAATTGACTGAACAATGTTTTTCAGCATTCTGTTGTAATCTAACAACAAAATTATGGCATTAGAAAACGTTGTCTTGAAAGAACCGATCACCAATACCGGATCTCTCGATTTCATCAAAAAATTGACCACGTTCAGCATGTGTCCATGTGAATTGGTAAACCCTGCCGACGCGGAGTTGTCTCTAAAAAATCCCTTGAGTTCTTTTCTATTTGAAGTATAAAGATCAACACTGACAGCATTGCACCATATTGAGCATCGAAATGTAGTTGATGGTGACTGATAAATATTCAAAATAACATGAAGTGGAATGGGAAGACAAATAGAGCTGACCATATTCACTAAAACTTTTATAGGTGCAGTGAAATGAATGAACGTGCCATGACTCGAAACGTTCAACAAGTTTTCGATGTCAACCAGGAAATCGAAGGATCAGGCTTTCCAACACAGGTTTATAGCTGACACGACAATAGATCGGTGGGTACAGTTTCATATCCAAATTTTGTATGGATTTGGGTAAAATTTTGTCAGTAATGCGGAGTTCATTCCTCATCTCTGAAATACTAAACGGCCAACTAATATTAGGGCGTTACAGATTACCTCACCCATAAGGTTAGATGTAAAAAATAAAAGACTACGGGCCTTGGTAGGTGAAAAAGTGCATCGTAAGAGAGGTTTACGAAATTGTCATCATCATCATAGACAGCATTACCCCGGTAACAAGTAACAAGTACCTAACTGCCATACATCCATGACATGGTGAAAAATTCTAAACGATATGAAGAAGGATGGGACCTTAAAAGCTACTGAGCTTATAAAAGATTGCACACAGACACATTGATCAACAAACCCAGGTTTAAAATGGACACCAATCTAAAAACGGCGACAGTTAAGCATCCTGACTAGTCAGGGAAACCCCATTGCCTGTACCGCTTTATGTTAATAAAACCGGCGATAAGAAACGAAACTATTGGCCACAATGACCCAACAAGAAAAGAAAACTAAAACGATGGATAGATAGAAATCGTAAGGGGGAATGTTTGGGACCGACTGATTAATCATTGCCAAGAAATGACATCTGAACGCAATCGGTTAGAGCAGTTTTTGAAAACGTTTCGTCTCTGACACTGAATGTTCGTCAGACCAATGGTGCTAGTCAGAGCAAGGAACGTAGTTAAACAGAACTATGTGACTTGACATCCTGGGATTTCAGTGGGCTCTTTAGTGGTGAGACCCGTTGGATAACTCTTTATGACTCATGGCGACGCGCCTCATGCTCTCCCTGCGCATAGAATCTGCGCGGATCTCGCCTCTGATTGTCGAGCGTGGACGGCTGAAATCCGTGACAGCAACGAAGCCGACTCAACCTCCAGGAAGAGATGGTCGCACAAAAGTAAAGTAAGTAAGTTGGATTTGGCGGGTGGCAGATAGGAATCGTTATGTGGATATGTAGTGTATTTTGAATACAACGCAGCATGGAGCTACGACAGTAGATACAAACGGTCAAGCCTAATCGCTGATCGAATTTTTTGTACTATGGGTAATGTAATGAACCTATCAAATTACGGTGGTTCTACGTCTACTTCAATTGTTGTTGAACGCAATGTCTTGCCAGATGTTATTGCCTACTTTAGAGGTGCACTGGTTACCACCCTTCTAATTAATCCTAGAGATGCATCGGATGAAAATGGGATTAGAAAATCGATTAATTTACCAAATACCAATAGTCAACGAAGGAGTATGCGAGGCACAGAAAATGGTCTTCGTAAACAGAAACACACGAGAACACAACAACCTCGGTCAAATGAATATTAGCGATAATTTGTAATGCTGTCTCCTTTGAAACGAAACAGCTTCCATTCATAAAGTGATACTGAATGCTTGATACGAATTTATATATTTCACATCACTAATTCTCTATCGCAAGCACATCTAAGTACAGTCTCGGGGAAGTGTTTTAATGTTGGATGCGATACACGGTACTTTGCGAGACAATACTAAACTACCATTAGTCTGTGGTTTAAGGTAGGCCAATAAACCGTTGAAGAGATGACTCTGAACAAATACCAAAATCGCGCACAGGCGCGAATCGAATTGGTGAATAAATCGGAATCGTTCTGCCAAAAATGGTGGTCTGCAAATCGTAGCTCGATAAAGTTCAAAGTAAAAAGCGAAACAAATATTTGAACGTACTCGATACACATTGTTCCAAAGGAATGCGATCATTGTGTTGTGGCTGAGTGAATTTCAAAATTTCCTCCAGGTTGTTGAGCAGGTGGCGTTGCAACTAACGAAAAAGTACAAAGATTATGAATGATGATTACGCAATATGAATAGAAGATTTAAAAAATGAGAACAGAAAAGTGATTCTATATACAAATGTCCAGTTTTGATTTTCTAGTTTTGTAGAGTTGTGTTTTGCGCATAGAAAATGACAGTTTACGTGTGTTACTCATCCCATCTTGCATGTAACTCGGATTCATCGTTGTGTTACGTAGGGTGCGTAGATCTGAAGATGTCATAGGCAGACTTTCGTCCTCTTCCACTACTCACATAGATGATTGTGTAATACGGATATAAGGTTGAAAAATAACAACTGATAGCCGATTGTGTAGACAAACGTCCAGCTTTTCTCCCTACGTTCAGCAGATTTTTTATTTTGCGTATACACATAGAAAAACTTCGTACATAAATATAAGTGAAATCCACCGCTGGCGATGTTACGCGGGTTGAGTACATATGAAACTTAGAAACAGTAGAGCAGACGAAGTATTCCACTGCTCGTCCTCTGAAATAAGAAAGGGTGGATAAACAAGAGCAATGCTGAATGCATGTACTATGGGAGTAAAGTGAGTGTCGTTTGAGGGATAGACAGACAGACAACGACACACTTGCGTGAATCAATGGGGAAATTTTGTTGTCTCCCCACTAGTACTCGACTACACACGAAATAATCTGTGGGATTTATTCGGTCCTCAATTCAACGAGTACAGAGATAAGCAAGATGGTGTGATGGAAGCAAAGATTGAACATCACTTGTCACATTTCAAAGTTATATGGCTGTTCTCGAATATAGGACGTCGAATGACTGCTTTACAGTACCTCACGGCAGACTGGGTGTGAAAAATGGGTCGAGCGACCAATGGTAACCTACAATCATGATGTTCCAACAAAGCATAGTATTCCACGGTGTCATAAAGCCTTGTTTTCAACAGTGAAACAAATATTCACAAGTCTAATGGTTGCAAAACGTAACAGAATCTAACTGGCCATGAGTGAAACAGTCCTCGGGTTTCTCTCAACGATTCAGTTATTGATAGATGCGGTAAATTGAAGTATTCCACCATTACTGTGTCCGATAGTCCGATCATGTGATTGCTCAGTTCCTGTATGTTCGTCGACTGTCATCTTCTTCACTTAGTCCCACCTAATATCGTTGGAATTTTAATATTTTCGTATATTGTTCCACACCTCATCTACGCATCCCCTTTAATTTTTCCTGATTTTCTGGATAAGGAATTTCTGCCTATCAGAATAGGTAGTAAAATATTTTCAAGATTTAGGTTTGCATCCGCGTATATATTTCGAGACACAATCATCGATCGTCACTTCTGTTAGTACAACAGACTAATCAAAGTCATTTTATCCGATGGTGATCATCCATTGTACAAGACCCTTGTTGCCTGCAGCGCATTCTCCTCTACGGGGAGCCCATTTTTCGTCCCTTGTTCAAGAACGGAAACATTCATCGCTTCAGTTGTTTCTTATCTGGCTTGATAGCTGGTTAAAAAACCAAAGGTTGTTTCAGAGTTAACAGCGCTACTGATAATGTGAAACCTCTACGCAGAGTTCTTCGTCACGTTTTCTTAATTTTGTGACGACATTAATTTAATTGTTTAACATTCTTGCAAGAAAATAAACCATCTTTCGTCTACTTCTCTAGCTAATTTGCCTTGTTGATTCACTTAGCTGGATGGAATAATTATCTATCGAAAGTGCATTTCAAGTTCCCTAGCCAATCTTAGGGATAATCAAACACATCACAAATACTAGCGGAGAAGCTGATTATAGTTAACCAAATTATTCATTTGCATGCATTTCCATCACACACACACACCCCACGACTGGTTTCGTGCTGTTTGCACTCATCAGGTAGGGACAGTAAGGTCAGGATACGCATGCGCTTTATTATAGTTAATTTGGCCAAATGAAACTGATACTTTTCCATTAGATACAATATAACAACCGCGTAGCCATGGTATCACCATTCTAACTTAAGTTACATCTCTCTTGGTTGCTAAAGACGCAATATGTGTGTTAAGACGACGAGGTACATGGAAATCGAGGTTGCATTTTTAGCAGCTTGAGGAGAAACTGTAATGTTCTAAGAATCTGGCGGAGGTATAATCTACCAGCATTTGTGTTTCGTTAAAATATGTTTGCCTGTACAAGAAGAAAACGAAGGACAGCTTTATTCGAAAATTTTCGAAATTTCAGCGTCAGACCAGTGTTAAAAAATCAAGTTGCACATAACAGAAAAATATTCGTAGAAAATATATACCCATAACATTAGCGAGATAACTTCGACCGTAATTGTTCAATAAGCAGTTTCATTTGGCAAATGTTTTGTGAGGCAACTGGGATATACGACCTCCGACATGATGATGTAAGTATGATGTGTTTCGAACGAGCCTTTGAGGAAGATTCACTTTTAAGGAGATCCTCATGCACTGGGTGAGAATTATCATTGACGATGTGAAAACATTAGGAGTGAATATGAGGGATGAGATTCCGTGAAAATATCCTGTGTTTTTGTGCAATCAATAGTCGCCAAATAAACGAATCAGTAGGCTCAGGATCAGTGAGCGTTGAAACAGTGGATAAACGATTCTAAACGTTGAAGCCAATGTTAAACAGAATCACATAGTGATGATTCCTGATTAACAGCTCAGAATGTTTATGAGTGCCGAATGTATTTTGTTCCCAGCACCTCCCAATTTTATGCACTACAATTGTTGTTAGGTGGAATTAGTAAGCTGAGTTTCAGTGAACCATGAAATGGCGGGTGAACAGTTTAGCCCCGACTTTGATACATGTTGTGCCATAACCGCCAATCGTTAGATGACCTTGCAACGGTCAACAATCTCAATTGTCGTTGCGTTTTGTCGCGTCTGATGTGTGTGTGCGTATAACCCTCATACACGAGCAGAAACAGGAGCGCAATTTCGTCCTTGGTTTACTTATCCATTCACACATTGTTAAAGTACATCAGACAGCGTATCGAATGACCTCAATACGTTGAGTGGAGGCTTGCACTGTGCGTAAATTATACAGGTGGCTAGAACGCATGATAGCTTCGGTTAAGTTCACGTTGATTGGGAGTGAAATCCGATGAAACGCCAGGCCGAAGTGAAAGGGGGAGTGAGAACAATGCAACCACATTGAGAGGCCGGGTGTTTTGAATAAAGTAGAAAATAATCGATAAATGTGGATGAATTTTGTGGTCATTTGGTTCAAGACAGCTCAAAGGTCACATGCTAGAATGAGAACGAATATTCGCAAGAGGTTTGACGACGGAGAATCATGCAAAGCGATATCGTGTAATCAACGTTGAAAGTTTGTGCACACATTCGTTGAACGTACGTCAGAATGAATTTAACATTATTTGTCAAGTTACTCAGGTACCAATAGTGGTAAGGAGTTTAAAGATATGTTGAAAACTAATGAAAATCAACAATACCAGCTTAATATCAATTAGAATGGCAAGAAATCGTGGTGAGCTTACTTCTTGGGGTAGTGACAGAAAGTTTGTCAGCGTGGGGACTCCAGGGGTCCTGGCAAGTTGCTGAAAATAGAGACGGAATATGGTATATCTCATACTGTTCCATCAATGAAGGTCTACAGAATTTGAACAGTTTCTACTATATAAATGGTTTAATCAGTGGATAAAACTTTGGTACGGGAAGATACGGAGGATTGGATAAAAAAAGTATGAATGATGATCAACGTTTGACTCGGCCTTTGTTTGCTTAGGTTGCAAACAGGAACCAACCACTGAGATACATGAAACGAGAGCCCTCTCACATCCATGGAATAATAAACTTCTGGCTTCCAGACTTCAATTTTTCCTATTTCCACTAGTGGTGGAAGGGTAACAATGTCGACAGCTATGGATGTTTGAGTGGAAAATTAGAAATAACTACTGTCTGAGTGCAATAGAGCAATCAATGGTGAAGTAACAATAGATAGGCTTCAGAAAGAGAATGGTAAACATTGAAATACAAGACAATCGAAGTAACGTGAAATGTTCGGGCTTACCCTGAAGTAACCTCTTAACTCTGGATTATCGCTTCGTAAATCCTGGACAAAGTGCAATCTGGGAAGATACCCTTCAATGTAGATGGAACATAATTCCAGGAATTGCGGTAAACTCTCCGAGAGCAAACTTCCGGGGTTGTCCAAGTGACCGTGAGTGGGTGGGATGTGTGCGTCGGATGGATTGGTGGTCTCGGAACTGTCCGATTCTTTATGACTTTTAACCTCATCACAACCGGTGAACTCTTCCGATCGAATAGTGAGACTTCGGCGTAAGCGTGTAAAAAATGTAGCTTTTCTTTTCACACCATGAGATTTAGATTGCTCGATTGATTCATTTGAATGCGAACGAATGCTTTTGAAATTTGCGGGACTTGTTCCAGGAAACTGGAGAGGTCGTGTATTGTCTGCGCTGAGATAAGGCAGGCAGCACTCTTGCAGCCGCTGGGACATTCTCCAAGCCAAAGAGGCAATCTAGTACGAAAACCAATGAAGTGATATGCTAAATGTAGAAATCAAATGTCTATGCGAAAAGCTGGTAATATGCACACCAACGATCAAACTAACATCATCTTTCGTGTTGAGAGGCTTTTAATGAACACCACAGATTAACCTGTTCACTGAGTAGAAAGACCATATTTTTCAGGCATCCGCATTCAGGAGTAATATAATGATACAACAGACGCACTTGTTCTGGGGTCACACATCAACCGAACATACGAATGACCTTTGCAATGCTGACATCATTCTATGTGTGCATTGCTAACTATGCAATCAATGTACAATAACATCGGGGACACGAAGTAAAATGGCCAAACGCGCTTACTATTTCACGACTGAAGTACAGGGTCCATCTTTGGGCAAAATTCGACCACCACGTAATGGCCAATTTTCTTTGCTCGAGGAGTTTAAACATTGAGGTTGCTCACGATTAAAAAAGAAATATTAATTGAACCATAAGAGCGTGTCTCTCCAAAAATGGTTGAAGACAGCCCTGTTACTTCAAATGTCAATCCACGTAGATTTTATCTTAAAGCGTAAGGAAAACATTTCTAATTTGGCTGTGGCAATATTTTAAAGTGTCCCATCGAATACCACCATTTCAATTAGCCAAGGTTACTCGAAACTAATTTTACCTGAAGAAGACAACCGAAGCAAAACCACGAGTGGTGTGTGTCTGCAGGGGAGGTAAGTACTCAAAAATTAGTCCATTCCGTAAATTTGATCGATTGCATAGACCCATTTGGTTGATCGATTATTCGAAGGTGGATTTGTGACAATCGTGTTAAACAACGGCTTTAAAGTTCAACTTGTTTAAAGTACTAACCTGGCATTGCATCAGAATCGTTTCCCGCGCAACCTCTATTCTTGAAAGAAACATTAAACAAAGTTTTTCCTCTTGCGATCGGCTTTATCAATACAATCCTCGATGATGTTTCCCGTCCGCTGCATGACCATCTCCGTACTAGTTAAGCTTCCTCAAACAATTGCGCAAAACACATCAGAATACCTTCTAAAACGCGTTCATATCTCTTTGTCAAAGGGAACTGCTTATGGAACAATTACGGTCGAATTTATCAAGTTAATCGTGTATATTTTCTGTGAAAATTTTCTTTTAGATGTAATTCGTACAGTATTCGTTGTGTGTGTCTTTGCACTTGTCTGAAGTTGAAATTTCGAAAATTGTCGAATAAAGCTTTGTCCTCCTTCTTTTTCATCGTTTTTCGCTGTCTATGTTTCGCGGATTGGAAACTGGTAGCACACTAACCGGCGAAGGAAATTCGGCAGCAGTAACTAACGAATACAAAGCAGTACAGTCTCGTGGACAGCATTTGGCCTAAGATACTGTCATGAATCTAGACCAAGAGAAAGTTCGCAGCTACATCTGGGTACCTGGTCGAAATTAATGTAGCGTGCGGACCTCGAATCAAGCATGCATTCGAGCGAGTGTTGTGAACAATGAGAGTGACATCAGCATGACAGCTGTCACGCACCATAACAAGCTTTCCTTGCCACTTAACTTGACAACATACAACATTAATCAAACACTCCAAGAAAATGTCTACAGCAAGACCGCCACTGAACACGATTTTTCAGCTACATCACTAAGGGCAAGAATCCAGCTCGTATTTTGATCTCCTGGGCCCCAACCTTGGAAACTGGTCAGCCCAACTGCAGCTAGTTCAACATTCAAAGCCTTCATCTGTTTCAGCCAATTCAGTCTGGCTATTCGGATTTTGGATTAACAGAACTGTAGCAAACAAAGGAACTTTGCAACGGCAAAAATATGGTCAATCGGATGTCCATAAACGGCCTAATAGCTAAATATCTCCAGGTTTTGTTTAGCTCTACTCTCGTTCAAATTAACAGAATAGTTGTGCTGCCTTTATCGCGACAAGTGCAAAAATAATAATTTTAGTAATAATAATAATAATAGCATTATATCAATAATCGGTCTAGCGAACTAACCATGGCGAGATCTTGGAAAAATGAATCCAGTTCAGATTTGTCCATAAGAACAACACGTTTCATAGCGGTTCGATAGGTCTTCACTCCCGCCAACATTTCGTCGGATAGCTTGCAAAGACAATTCAGCAGATTGGCAATAGCCCATTGTCGCTTGGATTCAATTGCAGATACTTCGCTCCATCTGAGGTTTAGGATGGGTTGCGCGATAAGATAGCGGGGATGGGGTGTTTGGTCGGTGTGTTTGTTTAGATCCGAAGCAACATCTATGGAACGTTCCTCGCAAACTAACGCGTTGCCGATCGGAGTCGTATGCGAACCGTTGGTGTTTTGATAAGCAAAGGAAGTAGTGTGTCTCCGCGAGTTGTTCACAGAGAGACACGATTGTCCAGGGGATCTGGCCAGGGAATAATCCACCGGACGGATGTCCTCATGATCTAGCTTTTTGAGGTCTTCCAAGACGTGATGAGAGGATCCAGAGGAAGAGGATAAAAAAGAACCGTCCGTTTGTGTGAAAACTCTGGATTGGTTACTCCCGTAAGATGAACGGCCAGCTGAAAAAGTGTAATATGTCTAAACGTGAAAGGACCAAAATACAATCATTTATGTTGCCTATCTCAGAGCACTCCTGACAAGTAGGTTTGATGAAAAACTCGGTCATTTCGACTATTCTGACATGGCTTTATTTACGTCAGCGTGGAAATTCCATCATTCATAAACGTGTCAGTTTTCTTAATAATGGATTTACCAGAGGCGTATGGTTTAATGTCTTATATACGTATTCAAGATTTGGTAAATGCTCAACGTTTCACAGAGGGACTGGTTGTAGACCATTCACACACGCTGCAATACCGGTGCTGAACAATACAGTAAGTATTAAAACCATGAGAATAAGGGTTGAATGCTCTTAACTTCGATGATGAAGTTCTCGATAAAAAGCTATTATGCTTGTTCAGGAGAAGAATTGAAACAGTGTGACACATGATGCGAAAAAACGAAAGCGTGTAACGTGAGTTTCTCCGACATCGAACAAACAAACAGGATTTGGAAATAAGCATTTAATAACGATACATTCATTTAGTTTAGGCAAGTTTAGCTATGACCCAAGACTTGGCATTCTAATCATCGTTGCTAGCTTATTGATTGAAATTGGGATAGTACTTAGAAAGCCATGAAAATTTGCGCAAAATGGATCAGAATATTCCCTTTAAACCGGTGACATTCAATGAAGCGAAACCGTTTGAAAGCAAATATCAATATAGATATTTTGCTTTCTATCGTCGGAATATGACCACGATGGATGTTCATCACAATGGCATGACGGGTTCAGAGGTCCCTATAGAAAGATCAGAACTTCACTGCGATATGCAGTGAATTGCCAATCAACACCGTTTTACCGCACAGCCACTAATAGCAACACTCAACCTTCTTTGGTTTGAAGTTGACGCTGCAAACAATCTCCAGATGATCGATGTAGAGTCAGTCCAGTACTATAATTCCTTGTTCACAAACATCAGTTCACCATGAGTCAGAACTCTAGCTCCGTATTTTCACAATTGATGGAGTTGATCTTTTAGATTACGACCGTTTTACACTCGATACACATGACTTTGCCAGCGTCAGCTATACTATCCCATTCGTGTGAACATGCTTTGAAGACAACCACCTTTAGACAGCGCTTCTACATGCGTTTGTTTGATTACACACGATAATTACAATACACAACGTAAAAAACGCTACTGAAGCTGAATCGTTTGAAAACCGAAACGAAGACGTGTGAGGTGATAATTCGTGAAATGTTATTTTCTGACGATGCAGACTTCATTGTTTACCTTCAGGCGCAGCCGCAGGAGATAGAGATAGCTTTAGTCGGCGTGCAAAGATTTTATGATGGAAAAAGCATGATCAATAATAAATTTCTATGGTAAGTTAATATTTTGTGTTGTATTATCAGAAAGCATTCCACCTATTTCGGGTCAACTTTGCGAAGACATAATTGCAATGAAATAGCAGAACTTGCTCGCTGTAATATATCGTTATTCGCGCACGACATAAAGATATGGAGTTGTATCTGGAGCCTAGAAAACTGTTTGCTACGACAAAAAGATCATTGATACGATTCACGTTTGGTCGTTGAAGAACAAATTGCCTTTAAACTTTAACAAATGCAGGCTCATGAATGTGTGAAGCAAGTAGATTTTGCATACCATATAGCTTCACACGTCCTTGAAAAGTGCAGTAAAGAATAAGATTTGGGTAACCAGATATACCTCAGCTAAGAAACGTCATTTCAAACCAACGCTACCTTTGCAAAAGCACCATGTGTTTTTAAACTACTCAAACAGGTATTTGTGAATTTTCCCCCAACATCTTCCAGCGGATCATGAATACACACCTAAAACCAGTCATGAAATACGCTGTGTAGTCATGGCCTTCATGGCACAAGAGGTAGAGCTTATGCAGCGAATCAGTCTCTGCTCTAAAAAATGTTCTCAGCGTCCGAAACAGTTTGTTACGAAGAAGGGATAGCTCACCTGAATCTGTTCGACTTTCCTTATCGACAAGTCAGAGGAGACCTTATCGTACTTTACAAAATATTCCATATTATACTATAAGAAACACAAACTTACACGAAGTCGGAACGACAACGCCAATTTTGAGCGCTCCTTCGGGATCCTCAGCAGCAGCCTTCCGGAGCACACGGACCGCATCTTTGAGAGTAATTTCTGGATCTAATCGTCGCTGATCAACTTCGATCAGATACGATCCCACGGGTAGACCGACAAGCTCTGCGGAAGAATTCGCCCGGACGTTGTGAACCCGTAGTTTTGTGCATTCAAATGGGTTTGGGCGCATCGTCTCCCCGTTGATGCCCGGACTCAACAAACCGTTCCCGTAGGTAATACCACCAGCAGCACAAGAACCCAGTGTAAATCCAAAACCGTCTTCTCCCTTAGGAATGGTAAACTGAAATAATGGAATGTGATTTGATCATTGTTTCTCATTTAAAGCTCGCATCGTTTCGCTTCTGAACACAGAAGCTTCGTCAGACCAAGGGTGCTAGTTAAACCTGAACCTTGTTCCTACCGACACCCTAGGTCTGATGAAGCATCTGAGTTCAAAAGCGAAACCTTACCAAGAACCCTGCTTTAACTGTTGCATTACAAACTTTTTTTCATGATTATACACTCCCGATCCGTCTCGAATATTTTCAAATGCATTAAAGCTAGTATGCTATTCAAAAATGCTTTCGTGTTTTATTATAATATTATCCAGAATATCACTCATGTGGACCTCCGCATAAAACTATTTAGAAACTTAAACTCAGTTAATTGCCTTCACCATATGAAATCAAAAGGATTAAACTATTACCAGCAGGCAAAATATTTAGTTTAGCATGTTTCTTGTAGAAACACAAGTGAATCCACAATACACGGTGGTGTAGCCAAACTTTGTGCATAGAAAATTTTCTGGATACATATTGAAAGATGTTTGTGTCTGAGCTTGCCATTGACATCAAAGTAAATTTGAGAATATTCGGTGAGAACAGCTTTTAGATAACGTTCTGCTTCGGGAACAGAAGCTTCGTCGCATCTATTGTGATAGCCATAACAGGGAACAGGACTGAGTAGTACTCCATCCAACATTGGTCTTAACATAAAAATACACAGCAATAAGCGAAGGGGTGTAAAGTTTCAAAAGCAGAGCAAAAATCGTTTGGTCAATTCGCTCTGCACTGCGTGTTTCTCATGTAAGTGAACACGTTCAAGGCCAAAAAAGCTCATCCACAGGCATTTCCGTCACACAACACTCGACAGGTTTCGGGCTGTTTGCACTCATCAGGTAGGTAAAGTAAGATCAGGATCCGCATGTGCTTGAAACAGTGGAAGAATGGTAAACAAGTTGCGTTTGCATACCACTGTTGGGTAAGGTTGGTACGACCAACCTGTTCAATTACATGAGCATACACTCATGTAGACTGATGAGTGCAGACCACACGAAACTGGTCGTGGGTTGTTTGTTTGACGGAAATGCATGTAAATGAGTTTTTTGTTCATGGTCATGAGTTCAAACCCAGTCTACATGAGTGTGGGCTCATGCGATTGAACACGTTGGTCGTACCTTACCCAACAGTGGCATACAAGCGGAACTTGTTTACGGTTAAGGTCAGTTGACACAGCGCACCACCTGCATGCAAGTAAAAGTACATGTCAACTGGCAGTGAAATAGTGTTTTAATTGAGTCATGCATTTATTTCCACCGGATTACAATCTACCATGATATTAACATGGTTCGGCTAAAATTTAGTGACATTTTTAATGTAGGCTATAAACTAATTCAGGACAAGAATCCAAGAGAATGATTTGTCTCGAAGTTGCTTCACTGATTGAACTATGCGCGAGTAAAAGTACATTGCAAATGGCAAAGTTAAATAAACGTACGCTTGGAAGCCAGCGTTCAATAGGGTTCGTACAACCAACCATGATGTTCGAATACAAAAGTACTGCTGGTTCTGGATCAATCATTTATGACCCTTAAAATGGCTACGCAATATACTTGAAAACTTGAATACGCTTTAAAAAAATAATTAAGAATCAGACAAAACTTTGGGCACATTTGTTTATTTGTCCTTATCGCCGCAGGATCTTGGTCACTCCAAGTATAGCAGCCATGCTGATCTTAACTATCCCCGAATGCAAGCATTCCATATAGGCTACATATAGTGCACCTACGTTCTCAAGATTCACACCGTGGTCATCATCCATTCCACGTTCAGCTAAGGCTGAGTCTCTGATAAGAGCTTCATCAGCTCACTCATTTTGTGGACTCGTCTTCTACTGATTTTGTGTTTTAAATCCACTCACAAATTTCTCCGGCTGATTGCCCAAAATAATTTCTACACTAGATTCTATGAACACAATTATCAGAGAGATCTCATGATAATTTATCTTTGATGTAAACCAAGTTCCAGTTTGTAAGCTCATTATCATTATAAAGAAATATAACTGGTTAATTCCAGCCCTTACCCATGTTCCTGACATGAATTCTGTCGGTATTATATAACAACAAACATTGATACATGCCTTTGATGATAATGACGATGGAGCAGAGGAGGAGGATTGGACTGTGTTGCCCTGTTCGATATCGACTCTACTAACTCGCAACAAAAATCGGAAGCCTGAAGGATCCAAATGCGAAACCAAATCATTCACCTTGATTAGCGCTGCAGGACCAAAACCGCGGGGGTTGCATATTGCGTAATACTAATATCTCATTATACCCGGGTGTAAAACGGACACAAACAGCAATGACGACAACCAAGAACCCATCGCTTCATACTAAAGGAACCGGCGACACGCACCTGTATTACGGATAATAATGGCCGAATAAAGAACCGAAGCTGTTCAACCTACAGCCACATGCTTCAATTTTAACCGATAAAGATATCTGAATCACAGTTTACGCTCGTGATGAAATAAAAGGTAAATCTTGAACTCCGTTAATTTAGATTCTAAGTCGTTCATTATGCAGCAGGCGACATCGCGAAGTCCAGTGGGTCCATTTTATTACTGCTAAGAACAGAGGCGACATTAGTCATGCAGGACATTTGAAGCATTTAATCCCGATCCGACAGTTGACCATAAAACTTAGAAAAAACATTGAACTTTAAATAAAAAGGTCAGTAGACTTTGAATCTAGCTAAAGAGCTGTATGATACCTAAGATGAAGTCCTGTGGTCTATTGCACCATGTATATGATGGTATTCTGCAGGTTCCATGAACGGTCTTAGGTTTACTGGGTACGTAATAGAAGTGTCGATTAAACGTTAAATAGGATAGAAGACATGATATTTACCAATGCCAAAGGACTATACATTCTGACCACACAGCAAGAGATAACACTTTAAGCAATCTCAGTGCTGAAGATAGAGAAAGCCGTGACTAAAAATATAATAATGAAGAATCAAACATGCGCAACGATTTCCTATCGTTATTGAGGAAATAGCAAAGACTATTCAAAGACCACTATGATTATTCTAAAGAGAAGCGGATAATCTTGAAGCAACAAAATAGAGCGTCGTGATTCTCGGCATATTTGCTTGCGACGTTACAACAAACGAGCAGAAGACGAGAATAAATAAGAGAAAAGACCTCTGGTAAGTAAGTAATAATTGACAGATTTTTCTGATTGCCGCTAAGATAATAACAAGGAGTAGCGATTTCGAGGGAGACTGAGATGGGCTTCAATGACAATACGACTGCAGTTCGAGAACGCTAGCAATCAATTGGGCCTTCTATTCTGAACGCTCGATTCAGCAAAAGTTCGATTATGAATTATCCACTCAATGTTCGCTGACTGAATGTGGTTCGATTTTATGAAAACTCGTTGGACGATCGACCATACACGCAGTGAACTGCGAAAACACACACTAATTGTTCGGAATGCTATGAATCGATTATCTCCATCATCAAATGTGAAACACGCGAAACACACGTAATCCGACGTGACTAAAAGGTGACAATTTGGTCATCAAATATTAAACAGTAGTAAAGCAAACCTACGAACGTCACAGAAACAAAACCGCACATATGTGAAAGCATGGTGAATTAAAGATATTATTACTGATTCAGTCGAGGTTCCGACCCAAGTGATTTGATATTGTATAGACTAAAACCTAGTAAAGACGTGGCTCAGATACAAATATGGCGAGGGTTTTGTAAAAGGACGCTTGAAGTACTAGATACGTACTGAAAGGTGTGTTGACATCAAATAAACTTGAGACTAATCAGTGAGAACAGCTTTCGTGATAAACGTTCAGCTTCGTCAGACCAAATATGATAATCAGAACAGTTAACAAAACTGAGTGGTACTCCATCTAACATTGGCCTCAAATAATCGAACGGATGTCAAGTTCACAAGGCGGAATCATGATTGTTTCGCTAAGTTGCCCTCCACCGTATTTAACACATGTAAGTAAAGGCGGTCGAGGTCAGTTGACGCAGTCTCCCTCCTGTAAAAGTACACGTCAAATAGCAGTGAAATAGTGTATTAATTGAGTCATACACTTCTTTCCACTCAAATACAATCTACCATAATATTAGTAAGATTCATTTACAAACTTAGTAATAATACTAATGTGGCTCATACTCTGATTCAGGAGGGATCCAAGACCGTGTTTATTGTCTCGAGGATCCTTCAGTGGATCACATTAAATGCGGATTAGACAAAAAATAAACCTTGTTTTCCCCTCGAATTTGAAAAAGGCTGAACATTCCCCGCTCATTTTAGAAGATGCGTATGGCGCAACGTGATAGTGACGTACAAAATATTACATATTTCTAAGCACACATTAAAACATTTATTCAAATATCGCGACATACACGCAGCCATCCAGCTGTCGCAGATATGTTTAATCTTTTGGTTTGTTTCCTTTTGAATGTGCTCCGTGAAACTGTTGATACTGCATCACTCATTCGAAATTCGGGCACATCTTTGCTGTAAAACGATTTGACTGCACAATTCGCTGAAAATTCGTGTACTCGAATAAAGCCATTTTTCTTCTTCTTCTTCTATATTAACGGCATGTAGTCAACACGATTTTCATTAACACATATTTACTGTGCTAGAGCCATTATGAAGCTCAGCTCTTATTGTAATTATGAAATCTTGGATCGTCTTCGCGAAAAACGATTTATATTATACATATAAATAAATAGTTGTTATTTTACGCATGGCTGTTTTATCAAATATTCCAAAATAAACAGCGACTTACCCTAAAAATCACAGGATGGAACATAGAAGTCACCGATTCCAAGGCAACACCGGAATCGACTGCCGGAGATCGGCAATGAATTGGCGTGGAGGTGCCGAGTTTTGTCTCGTTCACTTCGAGCAGCGACTGACGTGCATTCAAATGATGGCTATAACATGCAGGTTTGCTGAACAGATAGTACCAGGCGGGCGCAGAAGTCTGTCGCTTAAATGTATTTGCCAGACGATGCTTGACCGTTGGGTTTGAAAATCTGTCAGCCTTCATGTAGGGCATGTGTGGGATCAGAGCTGAATTGCAGCGAGCCAGGCGTTCGATTACTGACGATCTTCGCAAACGAACCTCCGGGGGATTCGGTGCGCTAATGATTTTGGGTAAATTTGGGGTTGATCCCGAGCCGGTATCCCTTGCCTGTTTTCGTTGCAAACGGTCAACACTGAACGACATTCCACCGAGAAATTTAGCACCAGTTCCCGAGCTGTGAGAAACACGGAAACAAAACAAATCAGCATCGGAATTTGATGAACGACCTTATATGCGCGCATGTGAGCCAATTAGCGATCGATTTGCCGCACACGGATTGGTTTGGTTGTAGCGAGAGCACGATTCGATCACATGATGTGAAGAATGCGTACGAGGTCAACGCAACGTGGGCGTTGCGCGATATCGGCGTATCGTAACGGTGTAGGCTGCGAATGAGTCTGCATCTCGGCAAATTACGCGCGTATCAAGATGGCCGCAATTGGATAACAACAGCTTCGAGTGATTATGCTAATTCGATTTTATTTTCAATATTACGGGTTGGATGACACAAAAAGCTAGATGGGGTATCAACATATCTCGCTAGCGTAGGTTATTCTGTCAGTAAACCAATGACAGTGTATTTTATGAGTGTCGATATCTGTTCACACAATCCAGAAGTATACAAGCCATGAATGGACTAGAAAAGGTGAGTACGGCTTAGATATATGGACACCTTAATTCACAACCTTGAAGTAAACTGCTATCCATCGGTTGTTGAAACGTTCTAGGCACATTCTTTAACACAATTAGTATAAATGAACAAACCTCAGTATTATTTAACGGTCTGCGAAGCCGATAGATTAAACGTGGCGGCCATGGCATGGAAGATAACCAAGTAGCATTTCAAATACCACATGCACTTAACTTTACCGCTAAGCGGTTTATAGTAAGCCAGGGGTTCCAGGTCATTTTTATAACATTGTTAGCCTTCACCATGTTCGTCATACATGCATATGAACCGCAGTGTCAACGACCTTAACCGCGTACATTTGTATTAGCTTAACTTGAATACATACCATGATTTGTAAATCGGCCGCTGATCCCGGTGTTCCGTAAGTGATTTGGAGCCTCCGGGCTTACCATAATGTTCCTGAGCGGTAATGACAAGTACATTTGTTCAGTGGAATACTACTTATTTTTTGTAAATTGCTGCTCGCATGCCCCGTTTCAGCTGTTTGCCGTCATCAGGCGGAGGCACTAATATTAAATTCAGTGAACCTTGAAACAGTGGCTAAATGGTAAGCAATGTTTTACATAAATTCCACTGTGAATTACATTGAAACCGCCGATCTTCGGCTGACGGATCCACACAGTGGAACCAAATCAACCGGTCGCATCTACAGAAATAATCAGTGTTTGGGGTGCACTCGTAGCCTGCACTTACGCATCATAACCGGCGACCGGCTGCTGGCCGTCATCATGTGGAGACAGTGCGATTAATTTCGGGAAGAGTAAGAAACGGATTTTTACATGAAGACCACGGTTAAATAGGTTACTTAAAAAGAATCAATTTGTGATTCTATATTTGAACACTGTGGTTCTTATTAAGGAACATATTCGACAGTGGCTTTCAGGTATAACTCCGTCTACTTAGTGATATTGCTTGTCCTAGTTATCTCCCTCGGTGTTACGAAGCTGTGGTGTTTGGAGCGAAGCGTCACCCGAAACCGCTCTAACTGATAGCATGCCAATTTAGTTTTATGGGCTGTTTCGGTTCGCATATGGAATTCCGCTTTACCGAAAAAATCTTGCGCAAAATACACATATCCTTCTCAAACAATACTCTTGCATCAGGTAGGCATTTCCTGTGGTATGAGTGTTTGGCGCGAACAACAGTTTTTAAAGATCTTGTATAATTTTCGAATTCATAAACCGTGGGTGACATTAAACGAACTATGCACTAATTATATCCTTACGGTTTCCAAGATATTCCATATACTTGACAGACACCTGCTAAAATTAGCGTTCTTGATTATTTCAATGGAAAAACATCACCAAATACAGGTTATTCACGTCTGCTGTAACCTAAGATCGACAAATTGATTCCGGAATAGTACTCTGGACTCACTTGAGGAACAAAAGAATGTGACCTTATTCACGCAGTCACAAAATGATCTAATTCTCGTTTGTCACATAAAATAAAAGACTGGTTTTTCTCCGTTGTTCCGACTTACTGGATATAAATAGATAATCGATTCTAGGGTGAATGCCAACCGAAACATAGAAGCGGAAAGCGCGCTCATGTACAATTCGAATCTGATCACTGCTTTATTGTGCATGTTTAGCTCTTGTATACAAGCCGTCGAGCTATCGTCATTTTATTCACACCTGATATTTCATTTGATCCCTTTTCGAAAGCGATCTCATATGGGGTAATTGCTCATGGCAAAGAGCATCCGCTTTGATACACATGCATAAGTTACACCTTATTTTTGGCAGCTCCCTCACAAACACTGCCAGCTCTGTTTATTGGAACCTTGAATAATTAAACTTTTACAAGTCTACCACTGAGCGTGACAATGTCTGTTAATCAATCCAGCTCCAAATGCTCATTGTATCGTATTTAAAGTGGCGAGCAGGCTGTGTAACCTCGCGTATGAATAGCGAATGCCTATACTTGATCTATACACACTCGCACCTATGTGGATTCAAAGTAAGCTAATACTCATCTGCAGAATACCTGCTTTTGTAAGCCACCCATCGAAACCCCTTTGTACATGTGAGGCAAGTCTCTCCACACATAAACACATAGTACTACTACTCGAATAACAATGTTACTACCTGAAATGCCATACGCAATTCGAGTTTGTTTGCTATGGAATGATTTAGCGCCGTAATATTTCATCACCCAATTTTTAGGAAAGTACAGAAATATTTAAATACTTCATATTGACATCTGCCTTCCGTGGGCTGATAACAAATGGTTTAAAAAAATGACTGCAACCGTCTGGAACCCAGCCCAGCTTGTACAATTATATCATTCGTGCTAAGTACTCGGGTGATATGCAGCGGCTGTATGAGCCACATCTGTCTGATAGGTAATAATTAATACTGAACCTGTAATATTGTGCAACTATTTGCCACTGTATTATAAAGCGCGAAGAGTGGAATGATTTAGAGGCGCCAACACCCATACAGCCTGAAACCATCTTAAGTTTGAATGGGCATGCAATCAGGAGTCAAAGTTAAACTATTCGAAAATCTGTCGAGGTAATTTCAAATGACCTTGCAGAGGAGTAGGCACAACAGAGAACTTCACACAGTTCGTACAAAGAGTCGACTCACCTTGTACATATCATATAAAGCTCGATGTAAATTCTAGTGTGTTTTGGCAAATGGGATGTCGTGCTGAAAGGGAAATCACATCACAAATCAGTTGGAAGCCAATATTCACAAGATATCAATGATTGGCGAACTATTGAATAGTGATACAACACAGCTAAGCTCAACAGCAACAAATTGCGATGGTGACACAGATCATTTATCGATTTTAAAGATTTTTGGTGGGTCCGGGGAATCTGAAGGAAAATAAGCCCCGAGAATCGTGGCACCTCATAGGCATCACAATTTATCCCTCTATTAATTTGGCTGTTTTGACGCACCTTTACAGTCTTTGTGCTTACAGCTCACGCAGTGTTATAATGATGGTCAATGTTTCCAAGTTAAAACCGAGAACACCACTTCAAGATTGCTTGATAAATTTTCTGTACAGCCCAAAGCCAACCGAAGCTAGCTGTTACCACATGCATTCGGTGAAGCAAGGTCAGATTGTTCGACTCAAGACTGGGATAATATAATTGTCGTGCCGAAATCGCGGAATTGCCGATTCTGCGGATTCGGCAATCAGTTTGCCGATTCCGCGGAATGGGCATTTCGTTACCGATTCCGCGGAATAGGCAACGATTTGCTGAAAATGTGGAACTCCTTTCTACCACTGCTGATTCCGTGGATTCGGCAGCTGATTCTGCGGAATCGGCAAGCTATGTTTTTACTGTATTTCAGCCTTTTTGTCCGTTATAATTTAGCGAGATTTTTATTTTTCGCTGATGAAGATAATGGTCAAAATAGAACAAACAATGTCGGGCGAATTCACTATAGGTTTATTAACCAGATAAATCGGTACAGACATAAATAAATAGTGGTACAATCATGAATTCTAAAAGAAGTCTTTCCTTTTGTCACTATTTGTTCTTACATTTTACGTTCCAAGGATGGCAATGGGAGTGGCACAATGTGCCGCTCTTCCTGCAACTACAGCGCCTGGAATCGCACTTTGCTGTGCAAGAACACTTTGCAAATCCTTGTCCCCCAGTGGCAGAATGAAGGGATGCAATCTTGCGAAATGACTGCATAATGTCGCTCGTTTCCGAAAGGCTCATCAGCTGACTATCTGCCTTCTGCAGCTGATTTCTAGAGAAAGCTGCCTCGATCATTCCATGTTTTGTTGCAACTTTGTACATTCCGCTGGCAGTAATGTCGTAAACCACTCCAATAATATTTCTACAGTCTAGTCGTCCACGATCGAATTCGGAAACCGGGAGTAAGACGCAGTCTCCCACGGATAGAGGATGCAGAATGGCGCTGCTCGCTTCAAGCATTTCTTTTCTGCTCTTTTCTTGTCCGCTTGTAGCCTTGTCACTGCATGCCCTTATCATCTGGATGTGCTTTGAGAAAACATCTGCAATACCTGTAGCTCTTTCTCCAGTTTCATCAACCTGATCTTGTTCCCCGGCAGCAACAGCTTGTTCCCCACAAGCCTGATCTTGTTCCCCGGCATCAACAGCTGGTTCATCAGCAGCTTCCATGCCATGGATCTCCCTGAGAGCCGCCTCCAGTTGTTCCTCTGTTGTTATGTGAGCGAGAACGCCTGCAGGTAAAACCGTTTTCTGCAATCCTAGTCTTGGTTTCTGTCCGAATAAAATCTCAAATGGAGACGTGTTTTGCAGGTTTCTGTGTGATGAGCTATTTTTTTGGAACTGCACGAAACGTAGGCCATCTGCCCAATTCGTTGTATTGTTATCGATTGTCCAAGCAATAAGCATCTGCTTTACATCAGCATTAGACCGCTCCACAGATCCCTGGCTTTGTGGGTGCCTCGCGCGCCCATGAACTAGCTGCAGGTTGGGCCACATGGATTTCATTTCTGAGACTACATCCGCCACAAATTCTCTACCGTTATCACTCTGAAGAATGCTGGGCGCACCCATGAATGTGAATATATCTATGAGGTGGTACGCCACTTCGGCAGCCCTTTTACTCGTTAATGGTTTCAGTACCAAGAACTTGGTGAAGTGATCCTGGTAATTTAATATCTGTACGAAATTTCCACTTGGTGTTGATTCCATATTGATCAAGTCAACTTGACCACGGTCACAGTAATTTCGTGACCGAATGGGTTTTACAGCAATTCCTTTGTTCGGTAAGGGTTTCTTTGACATGTCTCGCATGCAGCCAAAAAGGGGGACACCATCTTCATTAGTATGTTTGCGTATTTGTCATCAAGAAATCTTTTGGTTTTTTTCACCGCCATGACCAGTCTCTTGCACTCTTTCACACACAAATTTTTGTCATCGATCGATGTTGTCGTTGGCACCATCAACATCATCAACAAAAACAACAACAGCAGCAACAACAGCATCATCCTTAGCAAAATCAGTTTCATTAGCTCTGTAAACTTGTTTCTTTTTATTCTTTCAGAGCCGAAAAAATGAAGCTGATCCACTTCACTACCTTGCCGTTCGGGACGAGCTCTTCGACATAATCTACGAAGCTCACGTGTCGACTGGTCATGGCGGTGAAAAAAAACCAAAAGATTTCTTGATGACAAATACGCAAACATACCAATGAAGATGGTGTCCCTCTTTTTGGCTGCATGCGAGACATGTCAAAGAAAGAAACCCTTACCGAACAAAGGAATTGTTGTAAAACCCATTCGGTCACGAAATTACTGTGACCGTGGTCAAGTTGACTTGATCAATATGGAATCAACACCAAGTGGAAATTTCGTACAGATATTAAATTACCAGGATCACTTCACCAAGTTCTTGGTACTGAAACCATTAACGAGTAAAAGGGCTGCCGAAGTGGCGTACCACCTCATAGATATATTCACATTCATGGGTGCGCCCAGCATTCTTCAGAGTGATAACGGTAGAGAATTTGTGGCGGATGTAGTCTCAGAAATGAAATCCATGTGGCCCAACCTGCAGCTAGTTCATGGGCGCGCGAGGCACCCACAAAGCCAGGGATCTGTGGAGCGGTCTAATGCTGATGTAAAGCAGATGCTTATTGCTTGGACAATCGATAACAATACAACGAATTGGGCAGATGGCCTACGTTTCGTGCAGTTCCAAAAGAATAGCTCATCACACAGAAACCTGCAAAACACGTCTCCATTTGAGATTTTATTCGGACAGAAACCAAGACTAGGATTGCAGAAAACGGTTTTACCTGCAGGCGTTCTCGCTCACATAACAACAGAGGAACAACTGGAGGCGGCTCTCAGGGAGATCCATGGCATGGAAGCTGCTGATGAACCAGCTGTTGATGCCGGGGAACAAGATCAGGCTTGTGAGGAACAAGCTGTTGCTGCCGGGGAACAAGATCAGGTTGATGAAACTGGAGAAAGAGCTACAGGTATTGCAGATGTTTTCTCAAAGCACATCCAGATGATAAGGGCATGCAGTGACAAGGCTACAAGCGGACAAGAAAAGAGCAGAAAAGAAATGCTTGAAGCGAGCAGCGCCATTCTGCATCCTCTATCCGTGGGAGACTGCGTCTTACTCCCGGTTTCCGAATTCGATCGTGGACGACTAGACTGTAGAAATATTATTGGAGTGGTTTACGACATTACTGCCAGCGGAATGTACAAAGTTGCAACAAAACATGGAATGATCGAGGCAGCTTTCTCTAGAAATCAGCTGCAGAAGGCAGATAGTCAGCTGATGAGCCTTTCGGAAACGAGCGACATTATGCAGTCATTTCGCAAGATTGCATCCCTTCATTCTGCCACTGGGGGACAAGGATTTGCAAAGTGTTCTTGCACAGCAAAGTGCGATTCCAGGCGCTGTAGTTGCAGGAAGAGCGGAACATTGTGCCACTCCCATTGCCATCCTTGGAACGTAAAATGTAAGAACAAATAGTGACAAAAGGAAAGACTTCTTTTAGAATTCATGATTGTACCACTATTTATTTATGTCTGTACCGATTTATCTGGTTAATAAACCTATAGTGAATTCGCCCGACATTGTTTGTTCCATTTTGACCATCATCTTCATCAGCGAAAAATAAAAATCTCGCTAATTTATAACGGACAAAACGGCTGAAATACAGTAAAAACATAGCTTGCCGATTCCGCAGAATCAGCTGCCGAATCCACGGAATCGGCTGCTGAATCTACGGAATCAGCAGTGGTAGAAATGAGTTCCACATTTTCAGCAAATCGTTGCCTATTCCGCGGAATCAGCAACGAAATGCCCATTCCGCGGAATTGGCGATCCGAATCTATTATATATATATATATATATATATAATATATATTGCTGGTGGGGCTACGATCAACTGGACCTCATCTGTCTCCTAAGATTGGTGGCGAGATCTTGGATATGGTGAACACTTTTTGTTACCTTGGTTCGTCCGTGCTACCGTCAGGCCAAGCTAAGGATGAGATACTGACCCTTGTACAAGCTGCGCGCACGGCGTTTTCGCGACCTCGTTGGGTTCTATTTAGCCGTAGAGAAATCAGCTGCGCGTTTACAGAGCGGCGATTCGCCCAGTTCTCACTTATGGATGCGAGACGTGGCATGTGCAGGTGGAGGATATGCGGAAACTATAGGTTTTCGACCACTGGTGTCTCCGACGCATCTTCAATGTTCGATGGTATGAGCGAGTAACGAATGACGAGGTTTGCCACCGTTGTTTTGATATCCCTCGCCTGAGTTCGATATTACGACAACACCGACTGAGATAGTTTGGCCACATCCTGAGACGCTCGGACGGTGAACTAACCAGGGTGACACTATCGCCGACACCCTGCGCAGAATGGCGTTGTCATAGCGGAGGACAAGTGAAGACTTGACTCGCCACTGTGAGATCGGACGTGGAGCTGCTTGGTCTACGATCGTTTTACGGATCGCGCACATGGGACGAGACCTGGCTTAAAATCTGCGCGGATCTCGCTTCTAACCGCCGAGCGTGGGTGGCTGCAATCCGTGACGTCAACGAAGCCGACTCATCCTCCAGGAGGAGATAGTCGCACAAAAGTAAAGTAAATTAAGTGGGTGATATTGCTGATGGCTTCATATCCGAGGGCAATCACGATGCGAATATCAACCCCGTGCGTCATCAATGCTCATCCTTATTGTGTAAAGTAGGTAGAATATGTCTTCACGATTCTGCATAATGTCATATATGAAGCTTCCTGACGTTATCATCAGTGATTTAGAATTGTAGCTACAGACATCAGGAGAGAGGAGTAAAATAGGCGTTATCATTTTAGGCAGCTTAAGATGGATTCATTATCTTGATTTCATACTCGCTAAAGTGTGCAGGTTCTGCATTCACGCGATTCGCCTTACCTCTTTGAGCGTTAGCACCCAATCAGCTTTCTCCCCTTTCCTTCCTTTGTATCTTAGGTCAAACGTTTTTAAAATTTTATCCTGTATTTTATGCCACACCAATTTCAAATGAATTCGCATTCAAATCTTGCTACGCGCCGGTTTAATCTCTTACGCAAATATCCGGAAATCATTTTTAAACAACACCTTCATGTCGCCGATTTATTAGTGCTATTCTCGGCGAGACGTCCCAACAAACTTAAAACCCAACCACTGAAATAGCAATCATCCCGATCGAAGTATGTACGTGAAATTGACTATGTCGAAGATCCTTCATCGCATTCACATTAAGATATCCCTGTCAAAATAATGCGATCATTGAACACCCGAGAAAGCATTTATCTTATAAATTACAGTTTATATCACTGTCATTAATCGTGTGTAATTTTCTTAATCAAAATGAGTGAGAAGATCGAACTTCGATTATTTTCAAATACGCTTTCATCTCTTCTTATACTTTTAATTTTAAAATTTCCTGCTTCACTGCCATCCAAATAATTTAGTGTGACAACAGATTCGTAAAATTTGAATCTTTGACTCAAATTCCGCAACTGCGAAAATCCAGCAGTAAAGACGAGGTTACTGTCGAAATTTGGTAGGATGTGGTATATTTGTCAATGATAATAGACTAGCGATTCAGTAAAAATGTATTTACTAATATGCGTCAGATCTTGTTTTCTTTTGATATGATGTGTTCGCGTATCTGAAATCAAGCTCCATTGCGAGAGAACTCAAATTTTCATGTAATTTTATTGTACGAGGCCCCGTATATTCCATCACTTCAGTTGTGACTATTAAGGTTTGGTAATTTACGGTCTATTAACGATTCCGCTGTTAATTAAATGACAAAAATCAAAGTATTGACGAGGATGTTACTTACGTCGTAAGAAGAGCCTTGATTTGAAAATGAACTCTAATCGGTAACGTATTGTGCATGACACCAAAACAAATTACCCCAACGAAATCACCACAAAACTCAATTATCGATCTATTTAAGAACGCTTTCCGAGCTTGTGTCACAACAGTCAAGGTCAGTTGAAACGTTAGGATGTGCCTTGAATTAGATAGCACTACTCTGAACACGATTAAGTTAAACTCACAAAGTAACTATTTCATCGTATACAGGAGATGCAGTATTCGAAACCAGTTTCGTGCGACTTCTTTCCAACTCGCAATGTGGTGTATTCTTGGGAGCCAACCGAACCTGAAGAAAGGAACGTTGAGTGAAATGGGCGTACATCAGGTATATAACTAACTTACACTTGGCTATCGAAAAACAAAAGGGTAAATATTATTCGATATGCTTACTTTTACGTTTAAGTAGTAATATACGAATTTTATATATTCTTGTTTCTTTTAGACACGTTTATATTTTTTTATATTTCATATTTTGATGCAGAAGCCCTTTTTCGGTTATCAGGATCGGTCCAGCTTGATTTAAATTTGTACTATTTCCCGAAACATAATAGCAAAGAGCCCCACTTCAGAATTCGCAGTCGCACTAGAAAATGATTGACCAAGCGAAATTTGGCATGGGCTATTCACAGAGTCGCCAGAACAGAATCGACCTGGCCAAACTTTCGCGAATTGCGGAATCAAATCACAAATCTCATCCGAGAGGATAAACAATATCACAATTTTCAGCTGGCAGTAAGAATTCAGCGAAATCCCAAATTGCTTTATGGAACTGTTAATAACACTACGAAGGTGAAACCCGGTGTTTTTCCGATCATGACAGATAACGGACTAACTGATTCAGTGCTGCAAACCGATAACGCTCTCGCCAGTTTTTATTCACGAGGTTTCACCCCCAATGATGCATTACAAACATCAGTATTTTCAGCACCAATTGTGCAGGAGACTATATGCGACATATGCATCAATTCTGAAATAGTGCAGCACCACCTACGTAGGTTGAATATCAACTAGTCTCAGAAGCTGACGGAATAACACCTGCAATCCTAAAGTTATGCGGCACTCAATTGTGCGAACCACCTTGTGATTTACCTAATCACTTTTTGAGGGGAGGTGTTGTACCGACTGACTGGAAGAGAGGAATCATAACACCCATCTACAAAGGTGGAACTCGTTCTGACCAAGCAAATTACCGCCCTGTTAACACCTTCCAGTGATCTCAAAAGTTATGGAGCGAATTGTGTGCGAAAGAATTGTGAGGCATCTCAAAGCCCAAAACTTGTTTTCCAGCGAGCAAAATGGACTGCGGAAGTATTGTTCTTGCTTGACTAACCTACTGGAGACAATGGACGACTGGACGAAGGCAGTGGATGATGGTGGTTGCGTGCATGCGTGTTACTTGAACATATCAAAGGCGTTTGATCGCGTGGACCATTCTATACACCTTAGCAAGCTTTAGGATGTTGGTATTATTGGATCCCTTTTACCTGGCTGAAAAGTTACCTTCTTGATTGCAAGGCAACTGCACGTATCGATGGTGTGATGTCTGGGGAAATCAAAGCCACTAGCGGTGTCCCACAAGGTTCGGTACTTGGTCCGGTTCTCTTTTAAGTCTATATCGACGACCTTCCGGAAATTTTCACAGCCAAAATTGTTCTTTTTACGGATGATGCTAAACTCTGGATGCGAATCACGTAACACGTGGACTTTTCGCAAATATACAAAGCGATTTGGATATATTGAACAGCTGGTTAGAGCGAAACAAGCTTCCAATCGACTTTAAAAATTGTAAAATGTTGCAAATAGGTAATGATGTCCCATTCTCTTACAACCTTGGATCGAAACAACTGGAATGGACAACAAAAGAAAAAGACCTCGGCGTATGGATTAGTGGAAGTCTTAAGAATATCATGCAATGCGAAGTGTACAACCGAGCTAGCCGCATGCTAGGTATGCATCAGCGTATTTTCGGTCATTTTTCCCGTGAAACATTCCCCATGCTCATATATACGTATATTAACCCAGTGACGGATTAATAAGTGCAAGCTTGGGCACCATGGCTACAAAAGGACATCAAGCTGCTCGAGAGGATTTATCACAGAACAACTAAAGTGGTTGGCTGTCTCCGCAACCTACCATATGAGAATCGACTTGTTCATCTTATGTTGGATACACAGGCTCGTAAACGGGTTGGATAGGATCTAATCTTAACTTATAAAATAATGAACTCAAAAAGGTACCCTCTGAGGCATCTATTTCGCCTCCGGTATAGCCGTGCCACACGTACTCACCCACTGGCATTTGATATTCCATATTATCACCGGAACTGCCGTCGGTTCGCTTTTTAATACCATAAATTCTTGAATCTTGAATCTTGAATAACGACCTATGAACATTCTAGTAAACGGATTTCGTATACGAAATTATGGGAAATTATTTTCAGTTAACGTATTAAGGCTGTGCTATATTACACTGAATACCGTTTATTGTCCAACTGTCGAGTTTTACCGCAGTATTCATCTGGAAAATGTATTTGAGCAAGAGTTCCAACACGTTTACAAGGTCTAATCATGAAAAACTGTTCGATCAATTTTTCAGATCAGATATACATGTTACGTAAATTTTGCCAAAAAACTTACTTCAACGTATGTGGAAAAATTTTCCTCCATCGTCAACTGCACGTATCTTGCTTGAATGACTAAATAATAGATAAAATCGATAGTGAATATGAGTATAATGAATATACAGCAACTCAAGTGGTCAACACCAATGATTTAGCATAGAAAGATTGACATACATAGAGCAATTTAACATAGTTATAACGATTGAATCAAATATCATCGTCATGTCACTACGGGCAGAGAAAATGGAACAAATCTTTAAAGTATATTCGGTGGATGCAATAGTGTGAGGCAAGTTTGTCATCAATTAAACTGTTATGATGCTTTTCAAACTGCAATTCTTTGCACACGGTAGATGATTTCAACATTGATAACATCCTATCCTCTATATTTACGCGACTGCCATCAGAACTTAATCAACGTTCAGATCAGGTCATTACCGTCCGGTGACACCTTTCAGTGGTTTCTGAAGTATTGGAACGCTTGGTGTGTGAAATTGTTATCAGGCACCTCGAGACCCATGAAATACTTTCTCAGACACATCATCGATTTAGAAAAACACTCATGCTTGTCTAACTTACTCACGTATTTAAACGATTTGACGCATAGATTAGACGAAGGGAGTTCCATACATGCCTGTCACTTAGATTTATCTAAAGCTTTCGATCGATTTGATCATTCCTTACTACTTAAGAAGCTGCAGGATGTTGGCGTCAATGGAAATCTACCAACATGGTTCGTAAGTTTCTTGTCTGAACGCAAAGCGAAAGTCAGAATTGATGGCGAAATTTCCCGAACTATTGAAGTCAGGAGCGGTGTCCCAAAAAGTTCAGTAATCGTTCCAATACTGGTCTTAATATTTATAAATGCTCTACCGCAATTGGTACGATGTAAACTTGTTCTTTTCGCCGAGGATATAAAAGTTTGGATGAAGGTTAATTCTATTGAGGATATCCTAGTTTTACAAGCAGACTTAAATAAGCTGCAATAGTGGTCAATTCAAAACAAGCTGTTCTTCAACTTCAGCAAGTGTCAGATGTTGCAAGTTAGGAAACCCTTCCCCCTCTAATACATACTTGACCGCCTTACGCTTGAGTGGAGAATATAGCAGAAAGATCTCGGTATCTGGGTGTGCGCAAATTTGAGAAACAGCGTACAGTGAGACGCCATCTATAAGCGTGCGTAGTTGGCTTACTCAGACGAATTTTCGGACGTTTCCCACCGCAATCATTGTCAAAGATATTCAAAACCTACATACATCCATTTGTGAACTATACAGTACAAGCTTGGACACCATGGATGGAAAAAGACATCTCGTTCCTCGAAATAATTTATCATAAGGTAACCAAAATGTTTACTGGAGTGCAGCGACTGACTAGACTTGGATTGTGCACCATCGAGCGCAAACGCATCCGAGCTGACCTAATCCTGACATACTGAATAATCCATACGAAGTCCCACCTACCCAGACAATTTTTTTACAATTGGTTCCAATCTTCCGACCCGCAGTCACAACCTGACTCTTCACATCCCGCATTCTTGATTAAACTGTCACCACAACTTTTATGCAGTCCGTGTATGCTTTTCTGGAACAGCCTACCGCCAGAAATTGTTTCCTCATCAAACGAAATGATATTCAAACAAACTCTACGATATTTTATGTTGAATAATACTGTTAACTTCAGTATACTGAAACCTCATAGTGATTATTTATTACACATACTCGGAAAAACAAATATACCCAATCATATATTTACTTTCGAAATTTCCTCCTTCCACGTCACAATTGGAATTACTTTTGCTCCCCCTTGGAAGCACATAGACGCAAACATTAAAGTAACAATTTGTTTAACTTTTATACGTATAACTTGTGATATTGTACAGCTATTTGCTCTTTCATCATAAATATTAAATCCTGAATCCTAAAACGGATCAGAGAGGGGGAGATTTGAAATGCCATTTACCAATAATACCGTTCTCGACAAAAGCATTTGTCATTTTTTTATCAATGAGCAATCATTTTTACTCGCTATACCACTTAGACTATGAGATATTGGTGATAAGTTTGTATACCGTCAAATATGAGGTATTTGTGGCATGCATACCTGAACCCAGGACAGATATCATAGCGCTAAATAAATTTACTTTATAGTACAGCCGATTATTCGAAATATTTTTAATCATCCATCTAGTAATACATCCCATGCGACGGGATTCGTGGCAAAATATGATGCAATAGATGTACAATTTTGTAAACCAAATATTATTCACTGTCTCAACTGTGCCAATCTAATAACAATTAGTATGCTTCACTCCTCAGATGCTAACGGATCGATGGTAATTCTTAAACTGTTTATTGAAGAAGTGATATTGGTGTATTTCCGTGGAAATATTTCGAATGCTAGCATGGTGAATCTAATAAAACACGACGAAAACAAGATGTACTCAGGAATCCTAATTTATTAACTAGCAATTCGATGTGATTGCAATTTTAAGATGAGGTGTCGGAGGTTCATTGTTGGTTGTGCACGCATAAATTTCTGTTCATCATTCTAATCATTCATTGAGCGTTCTCAAAAGTCATAAACGTCACTGACTATAGATTTCAGCGAAACATTTGATGAAAGCGAAGGAATTCCTTTGCGGTATTTCTCATCAAGCTTTACAATACATGCGTAAGAAATAAGAAATAGATCTGATCAAAATCAACTTGAAAATTATTTGGTCGATATGGATGTTGGCCAAGGTAATGAAAAATCACGAACTAGTTGTAACAACATGTGATATTGAATTTTGTTTAATAGCTGATGTTGATCAGGTTTATTTCTATGTTCTTACGATAAGGTTCCAAGTTCCCGCGTTGATTGTCGGTGCCATTTTTTCGCCGTACGAGCTATATTTCTTTGCAATTCCCTACCACAACATGTGGTAGACTCTCCTTGTCTGGCGATTTTGAACGCGAAATTGGCCTTTCACTTGCAAACTAACATAATTCGTGAGAGAACCCTACTTGTACAACCCAATTGACTTCCAGTCATTTTTGTCGAACGCGGGTTGTTGTTAAAATTGAGGAAAAATTATCTCGTCGCACCAGCAGATACAGCAATTCATTGATTGGTGAGTTGCTGATAATGAGTTGAAGTGTCGAATAGGTTAAAAAAAACTTTCATTTACTTTTCACTTTTAAATTGTGAGTATACAAAGGAAATGAAACTAAAGGGTACTCGAAAAAATTGATTAATTGAGGAAAAACATTGAGGTGTACATTTTTCTGCTACTTTGACTTACCATGAATGCGAATATGCGATGTTGATGCGTGAAAACGTAGCTTGAGTTGCCCTGCAATAGATTAGAATATTTTTTATAAAAAGAATATAGAGTAGAGGTGGATAGTTAAACGCAAGTTAATATGGTTTGATCAATTAACTAAGAATCGGTACTGTGATCTGGTCTTGTTTTGTTCAGGGCAACTTGTCAGTGGACGCGACGTTTTATTTGGTGTATGGAACAAGCATGCCACAACATTTGTTACGACATGAAGAAGCGCTATAAATTGTGTTTAAATGAGTGTATATTTTTAAAGGAACTTCTGGCACGAGCTAAACGAGGCCGAATATTTTTCTTCCTCCAAACGGGGCTAGATAATATCAGAGCGGTTTTCTCGTAATGGATTGACAGCGGATCGCCGTGAAAAATTCGTCCTGCACCGATTTTGGTCATGGATGTAAATCTGAGCTATCGCCATGAAACCATCAATATGGATCACAAAGGAAATTGTGATTGCTCAAAATGAATATTTCGAATGCTATGTATGTGAAAGGCGTTGATCAGTAAAGATAACACATAATCTTCATGTTGGAACGCTGCGAATACACCGCGAGAGAATAAACGAAAGTAGTGAGACTGACTTGTGAATAATACACTGTTTCCAATGTATGAATCAGTTATTGTGCAGCTTCTTTCCCGTGCGAGGTTCAGTAAACATTTTAACGATCTGCACGAATGATCCATCCCTGCAGTTGATGAGCGTATATCAACGTCACAATTCTTGCGTGAAGTTTCACTTGTGTGGGAGCAGTCATGTTATGGACTCTAGACTTACCTGATTTGCGACTTTAGCTGTACAAACGGCACTCTCACAATGAGCCGTATTCAAGCCGTGCGTTAAGTTTGCACTCTGTTTCCTGTAACATTTAACCTCATTCTTACATTGGTTACTTCAGGAGAATTCACAATTTTCATTAACCGATGCATGCATTAAAATCAGGTATACGGTCTTATACAGATGATGGTGTTCCCATACTTGTATGTGGTGAACTGGATCAATAAAATCATAGTTGCGTTTGAACGCTCTCCAGTAATGCGTACACTGATTCCGTGTTTTTATCATTCTACACCCATCGAATAAGTGAGGATACCCAATTTAACACGAGTTTGGACATCCCGCGTTTAAAAAATGGAGCATGACTTTCCTAGACATGAACAGATGCTCAAGAGGATGCTTTCTTGTCACACACACACCACCCTCAACCCATCCCCTGTGCGGTTTTCACTCGTCATGTATAGGTGTACTACTTTCAAGTTTTCGTGTGCATGAATACCGTAGGGTAATGGTACTCCGAAATCTTTTGCCGATGATACTTCCATATTTATGCGCATTAAAACCGAACAAGTTTATGACGAATTTCGGTTATCATTCCACAATATCAGTCTAAATGTTCTCGGAGACCATATATCCTCGCTACGACGAGATGAGATAAAATCATTCTTAACGAAAACCCAAAACTGCACTAATGCTATGCCACATGTGAGTCAGTTTTAAAGAACTCATTCATATATTAAGGTGAAGGACGCCAAGTGCAATTTGATCTAAATTCGCATCCAGCCGAATCAAAGTTAAACGCACCTATGTGCACATGGCAGTCCATCAGATTTGAACAGCACGGTTCACTGCTAGAATATGTATATTCGTTGACCAGCAGATTTTTTGGTATATTTGGAAGATTCTTGCTGGTAACGTTACCAAGGATAATGAAAGTATACCTTTGCCCTACGACGGATTATGTGGTGGATATTCGGGCTTCTTGGCTGCGAAAAGATATTCTCCGTTTTAATAAAATGTATTACAGAGCGACAAAGTTATCGATGTCTTCTCGCAATGTTCCGTACACTGAAAGATTAAGACGCATGGGTCTATGTGACTTAATCTGAAGGAGAATACGGGGCGAGATGTTATTTTTATCTATGGAAGTGCGTCTACCGAAGGACATCCACAAAGACACTTGTTTGTATAGTGTGGTGAGAAATTGACAAGCAGACATACTTTATTCCGTGTGCCTTAAATGCTATGTTTTTCTGGAATTCTCTACCTCAACGCGTGGGGGACTCTCCATGCCTGACAATATTTTAATCGAATTTGGAATTATATACGACTTATATACGTTATATACTACTATTGTTTAAAAAGTTTTTTTAGTCCCAAGGTCATTCTGTCAATATAAAAGCTCATTTGCATGCATCTCCATTACTCAACAATGACATACTAGCGCAACTTGTTTATCATTCTGTTGTGTTGTAACTTAACGTTTTTAACCTGATTGATCTAACCAACCGCTTAATATATCATATATGTGAGTTCCCATTCAAACAAAAGCGGTACTGTAATATTTTTAATGATATCCACTTGGCTTCGCTAAGGATATGGTGAGTTACCATACAAAATCATATGCGGAGAAAGATTTTAATTGACATTCAATTGTTAAATGAAACAAAAACAAACAACCATAACAATTCTCCACGATTGAAGTTACACGGTAGAATATCGAGCAACACATATCAACACACTCTTACGGAATTCTTATTTTCTCGATCAAATCGACTAACAGATGCTGGTTCAAAATGTCTCATCGTCTTACATACAAAATCGCATGGTCCTCCGTTGGAATATTGGTCGATGTCGAACATGGATATACGGCTCCCGTCTACGTTGATTGAATTATTCGTTTCCCAAACACTTATATACTGCTTATTCTAATTCCTTATCTTGTTCGTACACTTACATTTTAATTTTTACCAACCTATGGTTGTTATTAAGCTGGTTGCCATTAAAAACCTTGAATTACCTTGAATTGACCAGATCGCTTTCTGTTTATAACTTCCGCTAAGGCGTCTCGATGTTCGCATGGATATGCAGTCACTAGTCATTTAGCATCAATTTTCCGGTGCCTGTGTAAACTTCGTTCATCAATTCGCATTATCACTCGCTCTTCGTTAGCCTCTTTGTCTTTAAAGTGATTAATAAAAAATCAATAAGGTTTAAAACCCACTATTTTAGTTGTATTTAACATGCGAAACAGTGAACTTTTCTTCGCAATTCTCTGAATCTAACCGGAAAAGGAACTATTCCAAGGTACTAACACTTGTCATGACCGTTGCGACTCGTTTACATTAAGTCCTAATCTATTAATCAATTTAGGTCTTCAAATGGTACACGGTGAACAGGGCAGCATTGATAGTCACCCATAAATCAATACCAGCGTCAAACACAAAAAATCTGCCAAGGTGACAACATGCTTCGCCACCACGGGAGGTCCCCATATGGTTAATTGTTCTCAACTTTCGGGCAGTCTGGGTTAATGATTCTGAGGTGAGAACGTTGACACCCCCCACACACTGGGGTGTAGCCGAAATTGATTTACGTGGCTAAGGCTAGCGCTTCTGAATCAAAGCCAATCTGATGGGGGGGTGCAAGCACATATGAGGGTCACTAACACATAAAACGATCATAATACATCTTGTTTTCCGATCCCGATTATCATGTTTGGACTTGGAAGAAAAGGGGTGTTGTTGTTGGCCTCCTTCGGTCGATGTCGAACATGGATGTACATCACAATCGCATGAATATTCATGTTCCACAGCTTTTGGAATGACTAAACTGTCCGATTCGGGAGGAACAATCTCTCCCGCAGCGCTGGCAACGATAGTCAGAACTCGGTTGTATTGCATCCGTTGCACGGGGTGTATCCCTACTCAAAATTGAAAATGTCGTCGACAAAGTGTATCGTAATTTTTGCGTTTGGCGAAAGATCAATCAAGAGATTTAGAGTAACTACTTAAATCTTTATGTGTAACATGACTCAATTGACATTTTAAAATTAAAAGTGATTTTAAATTTGATTAAAATGTTTATCATCAAAATTAGATTCGTATTCTAGCTGTTGCCTATCGCTATGACCGCTGTGGGAGAGACTGTTTATCTCAAATCGAACTGTTTAGTAATTCGAAAATCCGTGCAGCATGATGCGGTGATGTGCACCCATGGTCGACATCGACGGAGGCAGGCCAACAACAACAACAACAACATCAAGTTCCTTTATTGCACTCAATAAAGCAATAGGAAGAACATTTCTGAGCATTACTACGCCTGACCTGGAATTACACAGACGATCTATTTGAACACTGTGGTTTGCTGTACAAAACCAATCTAACTGTAGCTTCGACGTCTAACTGTAGTTCCTTCATCTTGATGGCTATTTATTAAGCCAGTTGGCGAAATGTCTTAACATCGATTTTTGTTCAATTTTTAGCCCTTGCCAGGCCATTGTGCCGCACAGGAGCGATGGATTCCACGAAGCTCAAGAACTAATACGCTCTCCCCACCGAACCTGCGGCTACGATGTGGCAATAATTGCTTCAAATATTTTCGGTGTATGGTGAAGATTAGCGTTGAACACCTATCCCGAAATGCGTAACCGACGAGGTATTCTAGCCAGGAACGTTTGAACAAAAGTTGAACGTCATATCTCCCGATCCACCGTGGCCTATATTTCTCGCAACACATGGATTTTGAGTGGGTAATCAAAGCAGCTCATACGAGATAGCATCCTATCAAGAAGCGAAATTCCACCTAACTTGTTCTATGCGTGATATTATCACTGGTTATATACGTAATGACCATGTGATAATAGAAAACATCACCTCAAAGCTACATGTAGCGCGAACGCATTCCTGGTTAATGATTTGTTAATCGTTGCTCTAAACATGTTTGGCATACCGATAGTAACCATTCCCCAATGCCGAATAAATAAATCATTGAAACCCTTAGAGAGAAATATTACGGGAATAATGCCGACGGAATGTTTTGTATCAGCAAATATTTTTTTAGGTGAATAGGAAGACGAGAATTCTATTAACCAAAGCAATCCATTATCAATCCGACAAAAATGACAAAGATTCACTCCGGAAGGTTTTAATGTTCCTATTCCGAAAAGCATCCCACTTAACGGAAAAACTCATATGGAGTTGAAGTGCAGAGTGTGGGAGCAATACAATTAATAGTTTAATAATCTCGTGTAAATCTGGGATTGAATGAGGTATCACTTGATTTCTAGTAAACGAAAAAATGGTCTATTCCGAGCGTTGAAACTATTAATCGGAACTGATTTCGTAAATTTTGTGTTAGATCATCGCTTTTAGTTGTGTTGAACTATGCAGACAGAAAGCTTAAAGTTCAATCTTCATATTTAGTTATGGTTTTGAATATTATTTAGTTAATGAACGCTCTTTGGATACTTGCTTGAGGCCGTTGAAGTGAAATAAATAATAAACAGCGTCACCATGGAATGGATATTTTTGCTCCTTGAGCTTAATTCGGATCCACTTTTATGCACCGTTTGATAGTAAACACTGACATATATGATACCACATCGTTGTATGTTCAATGCCGTGGGCAACCAAAACTTTGAAAGAGATATTTTCATAGCATACTAACTCGGAATGGCGTCATTGTAAGTGTGCCCAGACTCTGATATGCGTCAAGCAGATGAAAGCTTTGACTCGTAAATTAGCTGCAGTTGGAGTCTTTCAGATTGGTGTCAAAGATATCATAATTCGTAATTGCTTCTTACCCTTAATGATATACCTTTATTCGTGTCTTGTTGTAGACATCTTCTTCGAGTATTGGATTAATCTTGTCTGTTGTCAAGTAAATTGGGGAGGAAACCTTATTATGCTTTGGACCATGAACGCCGCAAGGGAGCTGTCATGTTGATGTTGCTCTACTAACTCACAACACGTACTTGAGTGCATGAGTGCTTCGAGGTGTAAGCATCTCATTCTAGTGTGTTTCTGACTAATTTTCCACGGGTTCAGAAGCATTTTATGTCACACCGTTCTCCAGTATTTTAGACGTTTAGCAGGTAAGCATCCATTAATTGCTATCTGTGTAATGCGGTCAATAACTCCGCGAAGGACGGTCCCAAGCACGTCTGAGAAAGGAGGAGGGTTGGGCTTAGGGCTAGCAACCATATCCCGTAAAACCTACATTGCTACGGAAACGATGACAACAGTTCCGTGGTTCGGTCATGTCTGCAGGATAGATCCCAGTTCGCATACGAAGGTAGCCATGCACTGGCATCCGCAAGGTAAACGAAAAAGGGGACGGCCCAAGGAAACTTGGCGCAGAACGTTGGAACGCGAACTACATGCACAATGATTCACGGTGCAGACGGCAACGGAAGCAGCGACAGACCGGAACCACTGGCGTGAAGTTGTCTTCGCCTCATGTGCCACCCGGCACGGAGAGGACTGAATGAAAATGAAATGAAGTAATGCGGTCAATGATGATAATGATGATGATGTGTAGAGATATTTTTGTAGCTCTAAAGTGTCAGGTCTACAGCAAGGATTTCATAGCAAAACTAATATACCTTCATACTTGTTCGCAGAGTACAGATATTGAAGCGTATCCCATCATCCACGCGTTTATAAGCAATTTTTTATATAAAAAATGCGTTTCAAGTCACTACATATCCTGACGACTGTCACTTTTGGGATGCCTCCTTTCTACATTTGTATGTTAGTATCAATTATCACTTAACGTTAATACGTCTGTTTAACTTTGGATTAGTAGTCAGATGGAAGCGGATTCCATCGAGATAAATATTTTGAATCTGTGAAGGAACGAGGGAAAATCCGTGCAGCTAAATCCGTTAAACCGATCACGATTATTATCACAAAGATTCACTTGCAAATAATTTAAGAGGATAGCATAGAATTATTCAGAAGAAGAACTTGTTCTTGACCGCTCACATTGGAGGCATTGTGTAAAGCGTCGTCTGCAAGCTGGGGAGGAGCAGATACAGCTCTTTGCTGTTGAACGCAGATCACGCCGCCGGCGAGCAACGGATGCAATACAACCGAGTTCTGACTATCGTTGCCAGCGCTGCGGGAGAGATTGTTCTTCCCGAATCGCACTGTTTAGTCGTTCAAAAAGCTGTAAAACGTTATAATTCATGCGATTGTGATGTACATCCTTGGTTGACATCGACCGAAGTAGGCCAACAATTCAGAAAATCCACATCTATTTCTCTTATCCTGGTTGATTTCTTACTCATAATTTGGAGACAATACGATTCGTTTCAACCCTGAACCGGTAGCGAGTATGAATGGTTCCCCAATATGCATCATTGGAACAATAAACCTAAAATGTACAAATACAGAACAGATACCAAATCTTGGCATTCATTCATACAGCACACAAACGTGTGGGTAATTAAATCTCAATTCGGAACCATCTCCATGTCACCCGGATGATACTATCGTATTCAAACAAGAACGCGCTTCATCATGTCACATAGAAAACAATGTCACAGATGGATCAAACCTGTGACAGCCATTGAAAGCAAGATGCTTTGGATTGTGACAAGGTGCAGTGTCAAATTTTGACTAGAGAAATTCATCTCTGTTCAACTACCGTACAAGAATTAACGGTCGCTTTGCTTGTGGGAGTCAGTCCCCCATTTAATGAAGGTGGTTTTTGGTTTTCGAGGTACCGTTGTTAGTAATATTTTATTTTTAATCGAAAATTATAATCGAGCAAATTCTCGCTTATATGTACATGTTTATCTGTAAGTTTAACAGAATTTGCTAGGCTATCTCAACGGTATTCTTAAATGGAAATTTTGAACATTTTGAGTTAAGCTTGGTTCTTCTTCTTCTTCTTCAGATATCAACCTAAAGTTTTTAACAATCAATGCGATTTTCGAAAAGGCCACATCATACGAAACCCGACATACACATATGCTATTTCCTGCCGAACAAATTGAGCTTTCACACAATGGACATAGTTGCAGAAAGCCCGGAAAACCAGTTTCACCGTAGAGTTGCTAGAACAAACCATTGTGTTGCGAAACACAATCGTCCAGTAACCTCGGGTCAAAAGGCGGAACGCTGTGTGATTGTTAGCAATCCCGCGCGTATATATTCAGCTATCGATTTTAGTGAAGTAAGCTTAGGGACACGAGAATTAGGGCCCAACGTACAGCTTTTTATTCCCGGTTTTAGTACAAATACGCGATAAGGTTGATACGAAATCACAGTTTAGCATTCACAACCATTTTAGATCAAACAATGGTGCCCGTTCTATTCTTGTGTATGGAAACGATTAGAAATTAAGCAACCGCGTTTTGGGATCGAACCTGCGAATACTAACCGATATTACCGAGGAAGTATCTTGGCTTCTGTGATAGCATGTGGCGCTAAATAACAGAAATTTTACTGTGAAGTACCAATACAACTCATGGAGGAAGCACATACAATCTAAGCCGTGTGAATATATGGCATTCACAACTTTTAAAAGCATAAGGTTTAGTCATTCCGTATTTAAGGAAGTCACATTTGAGTCGGTACTAATTAATGCTCAGCAAGAGCCAAAGGAGGACAAGAGATACTTGTGCAAATGACAAATTAACGCCGGATAACATAGTACATAATAGAATGTTTTCGCAAATTTGTTCGCAATAAAAATAGGATAATAGCAAATTAATTTCCATTAATCTTTCAAATGTGTAATGTATCGGTCTCTCTACTGACTCCCCATATTCTTGCACACTTTGACCCATGATTTCGTAGAGGAAAATCGCTAAAATTGCTAGATGACCGGCTTTTTGTTAAAACGAAAATGGTCTACATGATGAAGCTGTGTAAAAATGCAAATTTACTTTGGTGGGTGCATTTGGACGAAATTTCGGACGTTGTTTTGCGAGGAAAAATTAAATTCGGTCATGCACAACACGCCTCAACACTGGTTATCATAGAACCAAACTGATGTGGTGCTTCTTGTAGATATAGGTTACCGCATATCTCAAATTGACGATGTCGAATCAATTGCCATTCAGGAAGTAATTATTTGATTGTAGGATATTCAATAGTGACACCCCTGTATTTTCAGAATTCTCTCGCGGCATAATGATATAGTCAACAAGATTAGCTGAAACCTGCTGCAATTATATGATCACTCATACTCAAGTTAAGTCAATTGCGCTGCTTACCCTTTACGCATCAAAACGTGTAGCAAAAAACGTTATCATTGTAAATGAATTTGCTTTACTGATCACTATACACACTGGAATGTAATTGTTGGTGTTGTTGGTCTCTTTCGGTCGATGTGAACCATGAATATACATCGTAAGCGTTTTATGACTTGATGCTCCAACGCCTTTCAAATCGCAAAACAGACCGATTCGTGAGTAACATGTTCTGCCTCTGCGATCACAGAAATAGGCGACATTTGCACGCTGACGGCGGGATTTACGTTCAGCCTCCAAGAGCAGAATCTGCTCTTCCTCATCTTCGAGATGACGCGTTTCACTGCCCCCAAAGTGAGCGGTCAAGAGCAAGTTGTTCCCAACTCGTAGGGTCATGATCAAGAATTTCCATACCTACGTTTTGCAGTATCTGCTTTATCCAGATTGAAGATAACACGTTACACACACACCTAAATATACTAAATACTAAATGATTTCTGTGTATATTTCTTCAAATTTCAATATGTGATGCATCGAAAAACGTTCGTACCCAAATAAGGGTACGATGTCAGCTACCTCGGTGGAGAAACGTTTATAAGTTGTAATGCAAGCTTGGGGAACACTAATCACGACCCATTCTGTCATTTACGTTTGAATTTGCAAACATGGTTTTTGGCTAACTGGTATTCCGTATGTGATGAGCCATAAAAGTACGCTAACTAACAGATACTTCGACGGTTAATGTGACCATAGGGTATTGAATTCATGCCACCAAAACGTTGAGCACATATATTAAAACCCGAATTAGTATGTATGTGTTACGCATTGGGGAAACTGATGCAGATCCGTGTGTTCATATGTTATTTTACCAATTGGGCTTTCAAATTTTTACATAATGCAAACACCCGAGTACCAGGAAAACCAACTTATGGTTGAGTGAAGTTGCTAGGCCTACGCTAGTTGATTGTTAAAACATCGGATGTGGATAATGAAGTACAAAGTGTTATTATAATAATAGGATAACTATTGTGATCAACGTAATAATTAAATCGATAATAACTGATAACTGATTGAAGTATAACAATATTAATTGGAATGATTAATGGCTTAGTATCAGGTTTTCATACGTTGTCAATCAATGGCAAAGATTCAAGGTAATTCAACGTTTTTAATTGTCTAAAAAAAGCAACAAGCTGAACAACAACCATAGGATGGTAAAAATTGAAATTTAAGTGTATAAACAAGATAAAGAAGTAGATTAAGCAGTATATAAGTCTTCGGGAAACGAATAATGCAATAAAAATTCGTCTAATTTAGGTGAAGTAATCTTTAAGTTGATTGAATCCAATCGACTTACCTTGCCACATCATGTGATCCATGTCCTCAGCCGCTGCCAGCCCGGTCGTCAATTTTAACGCGGATTGTCTCACAGATTGGGTGGATGCATTTACATTGTCTGCTACATCGATAGACTTCCTAATGCGAAACATGGTTACTCCACGCTGCACATCCAGTTTCACCATCTGCGCCCGTAACAAAGCATCTCCGTAAGTAACCTAGCCGCTGCGCGATAACCAATCACTAGATCGCGACTCCCCACGTTTTGCTGCGATCGGATTGGCTAGTTGAGTGTGGATCAATCCTCCCCCCTCACCAAGTGAGACTGATATCCCATATCCCACTGCGCAGCCGGTCATCATCGCCATAGCAACGGAAATGTGAAATCTCCTGCTCCCCACCTTTGACGCAACCCAGTCTGTTATTGTTTGGGCAAACGAAGAGGACATAAATGGGAATCGCGCCCATGGCGAGAATTTGATGAAATTATTAATGTGGGCAATAAATAACTCACTTGGTCATAAAACGGCGATGACTTGAATTTGACAAGAATAATGACCATATCAACATGTTTTCCATCACAAAACTCACCCGACCTGTTTGGTGGAATTCGTACACTCATCAGTTAAGAATATTATGATCGGGATCTGCATGAATCCAAACACAAGAAGAAAGAACTTCATGCTATAAATCTGTTGTTGAACATGATAGGACTTTGGAACGTTCGGTACCGAAAGTGCGATGCTGATACTTATGGCATTGCTGATTGTCAACATACGAAAGAGATGAGATTAAAGTGATGGTGTGATCACATAATTGTTTTGGATTCAATATTTATGGTTGAATAGCGCTTGGATTAACAATAACCACAGGATGACTGTATATGGCTTCTGTGTATAGCCTATTCTCACATTCGGAATATTATATACCCCAAATCACCCATTAAAACATTTATTTAAATGCCGTGAATCGCGACATACACTTAGCCATACAGTCTTCTTACAAATTTCGTAATCCCGTATTGACTGTCGCTGAGAATTTTAATGTTTCATTTGGAATGCGCTTTTCAAAACTGTTTTTACCGCTCCAAGCGTCGAAATATTCAAAATTTGGACATGTATTTGTTGCATTATGATTTGACGACACCCGCGTATTAACTGATTGTAATTATTCAACTGCTCTATAAGTGACATTACACGATTATGTGTTGTTGCTTTTTCACGGACGAATATTTACAGTGCCATAGTGAAGTGCTGAAGTGCTTTCAAAAGCTGGTCTACAGAGCATGTTCACCCTATTACGACAGCGCCGCCTTGGTCCAATTCTACAGAATCGAAAATGGTCGTATTCCGAAAGATCTGCTCTATGGTGAGTTGCAATCAGGAAGTCGACCATTGGGTAGACAGCACTTGCGGTACAAAGATGTTTTCAAAAGAGATATGAAAGCTCGTGGCATTGACCCGGCGAGTTGGGAAGAACTTGCACTTGACCGCTCACTTTGTAGGCATTGTGTAAAACGTCGTCTGAATGCCGGTGGAAGTGCAGATGCAGCTCTTGGCTGCTCAACGCAGATTACGCCACCGATGGGCTTGTCAAAGATCCCCATTATACCCAGGTTAAAACAAAGCGCTAACATTAGTTGCGGAGGAAACAGCGATGACCGAGGACCCTGTACATTGGGGGAAATCATATGAGCCGAACAGCTTTATGGGAACGAAACCAGAGACAAACACCAGCCCCGTGGGTCGAAACTGCTGATAAGGAAAATGGAGCTGTGCTGGACAGCAGCCGATCACTGGCCAGTATCGATATTTTACGTTTGAAAGTATACGGCGATGTAACTCTGCATAACTTGGGATAAATTACGAGAGTAGGCTTAGTTGACAGGTAGTCGGTACACTGAACACAGGACATAGTGACATTAAATGTTTTGAAAAGAATTTTGATAGTTTAAGTTAGAATGTGGTGCTTTGGAGTGCTATAATATGTACACGCGAACCATTGGGCCACGAAAGGGATAAACTGCCAAATGCAATACAAGTTTAATCAAGTAGCATTTGTATGCCACTGTTAAATAAGGCTGGTACGCCCAACCGGTTCAGTCACATGTGTCCAAACACATGATGAATGGGTCTAAATCCATAATCATGAAAAAATGAACATTTGCAAGCATTTCCTTTTCACGGCCGGTTTCATGTTGTTTGCATTCCTCCAGTAGGGACAGTAGGATCAAGATCCACGTGCGTTTGAAACAGTGGAGGAATGGTAAAGAAGTTGCACCTTACCCAACAGTGACATACAAGCGCAACATGTTTACCATTGCTCCACTGTTTCAAGCGCATGCGGATCTTGATCCTACTGTCCCAACCTGATGAGTGTAAACCGCACGAAACCGCATGTGTGGTTGTGTGTGTGTGTGATAGAAATGCATGCAAATGAGCATTTATAAATGCTACAAATTTATTGCAAAAAACTAAACTGATCCTGAATAAAGTTGGTTCAGAGATACTGAATGCATCAAGGTTTGTTGTTGTTGGCATCCTTCAGTCGATATCGACCACGGATGTGCGTCACAAGCGCGTGATGGCTTCATGCTCCACAGCTTTTCGAGTGACTAAACAGTCCGATTCGGGAGTGACAATCTCCTCCGCAGTGCTCGCAATGATAGACAGTACTTGATCGAACGGTGTCAGTTGCCCTCCGGCGGCGTTATCTGCGTTCAGCATCTAAGAGCAGTATTTTTACTTCCCAGGCTAGGACACGACTCTTTATAAAGTGCATCCAATGTGAGCAGACAAGAGGAAGTTTTACACAACTTGATATTTGTGCACATAACGAGTTCGCGATCTAGGTATGACAACAATGGTTCCGTAATGCTATTCCGCCCAATGAAACTTGGTGCAGAACGTTGTAACGCGAACTACATGCACAAGGATTCACGGTGCAGACGGCAAAGGAAGCAGCGACAGACCGGAACCACTGGCGTGAAGTTGTCTTCGCCTCATGTGCCACCCGGCACGGGGAGGACTGAGCGAGAGAGATTACTTATAGTGGGGTTTGGAAATTGGCTATACGTTTAGTGGCTAAATTGATTGAATCTCAATGACTTTACTCGGAGGCGGATTTTCAGCGACCTGATCCGATTACATGAAATGCTGAATACCGAGTATCACCAAATCAAACACTTTTTCGAGAAATATCTCGCAACAATCACACGGAACCACGTGAACTCATTAATGCCACATTCCTACCCCATTCTCGTCTGCAACTTTTCAGACAGTTTACTAGTTGAGTCTAAATCGAGTCGAACCTCGGATGATCCAATCCGAATTTGCGTGCCTATTTACTCACATTAATTGCATGTACCACCTCATGAGGCCGAGGTGAAAAGGAATATATTAAAAATGTGATTTTAATATGGGAGAAACCAAACGAATGTTAGCAGAAGACTGGAATTTTTTTGAAGGCCCATGTTCCTAACGAATGGAGTTGTTGTTGGCCTCCTTCGTTCGATGTCGACCGTGGATGTACATCACAATCGCATGAATTTTCATGTTCTACAGCTTTTTGAATGACTAAACTGTCTGATTCGGGAGAAACAATCTCTCCTGCAGCGCTTTCAACGATCAAAAGAACTCCTTTGTAGGGCGTCAGTTGCACACCGGTGGCGCGATCTGCGTTGAGCAGAGAAGAGCTGTATCTGCACCTCCACCGGCTTGCAGACGACGCTTTACCCTATGCCTCCAATGTGAGCGGTCAAGAGCAAGTTCTTCCCAACTCGCGGTGTCAATGGCAATAGCTTTCATATCTCTTTTGCAAACGTCTTTGTACCGCAAGTGCGGTCTGCCCAATGGTCGTCTTCCTAATTGCAACTCACCATAAAGTAGATTTTTCGGAATACGAC
>JACCGJ010012438.1:0-20974 GCA_013407085.1 Atriophallophorus winterbourni
AACAGTGAGAAGACAAAGGCCTTGAATGTAGGCTTTATCAAACTTGGAACCAGAGTACAGGCTGTAAAACAAAGAAAGAGTTTAGTGGGGTACAATAACGTATACAAACAAACATACTACATTCTTCCCGGCGCGAAAGAGTAAAGGAATTAAGGGGGTTCGGATTTAGGTAGTGATGGCGAAAAACGGTGATTATATATATCTGAATGGATTAGGCCTCGCGATTCCGAAATTGGTACGGACGCACACGTTGTTGCTCTATCAATATTTGATTCACATCCGGATGGGATTGTGTCGGATTCGATTCAGTTAGCTCTGCTTGACAAGGCTCCATATCAGGCACTACATAGCCGGCGTCTGCATTATTGGAATCGGTCACGTCATTTTCTATCTGCTCAAACAATGTAGGATCAAGTTCAGGTGGGAGAGTTGAGCGATTACCGAGAGGTGCCAAATGCCTCAATGAAACCGTATCCTCTCTTCCATCAGGTAGCCGAACGATGGCATATTGTTGATTACACTCAAGTAGGTCCACTTCCTCCGCGACGGGATCGTATTTAGATGTGCGGTTATATTTTCGCAGTAGCACGGGGCCGGGAGAACTTAGCCAAGTGGGAAGAGATACGCCAGTTGTAGACTTTCGCCAGTACGAGAATATACGTTCATGAGGAGTGGCGTTAGTAGCTGTGCATAATAAGGATCGAATCGAGTGTAATGCTTGCAGGAGAACCTCTTCCCAGTGACTGATTGGCAGATTCTTTGATTTTAGGGCAAGCTGTATCGTCCTCCAAAGTGTTCCATTCAGTCGTTCAACCTGCCCATTGCCTTGTGGATTGTAGCTGGTTGTGCGACTTGTTGCTATTCCCTTATCGTGTAGGAAGTTTCGAAGTTCCTGGGACATGAAAGCCGCTCCTCTGTCAGAATGTATATATGCTGGCATGCCGAAAATTGCAAAAAGTTGGGTCAGACAATCGCTCACAACAGATGCAGTCATTTCAGAACATGAGAATGCGAAAGGAAAACGTGAATACTCGTCAATACACGTCAAAAGATATCTGTTATTAGATTTAGATGGCAGTGGACCTTTGAAGTCAATGCTCAAGCGCTCGAAAGGTTGAGTAGCTTTAACGAGGTTGACGGGAGGAGGATTATAAAACTTTGGTTTGACTTCTGAACAACTTCGACATTGGTTGACCATTTGTTTCACGTCGGAGACAGAGTAAGGTAAATTTCTTGCCCGAATAAAATGTAACATGCGAGTAATTCCAGGATGGCACAGTGTTTCGTGAAGTTCACGCAATTTATTAATATCACATGACATGGTCGAGCAATGTCTGGAAAGAGCGTCAGCAGCAAGATTTTCATTTCCAGGACGGTAAACCACGGCATAATAGAAATCGGTTAATTCCAGACGCCAACGAAGAATTTTGTCATTCTTTATCTTGCTTTTGTGTTGAATGTCATACATGAACGCGACTGAGCGTTGATCGGTCACCAATTTGAAGTGACTGCCAATCAGATGATGCCGTTATTTCTTGACAGCTTCCACGATAGCATAGGCTTCTTTTTCCACAGCTGGATACTTGCGCTCGGCTGGAGAAAGGGTTCGGGAGAAAAAGGCAACGGGTTTCCCGTGTTGGCTCAAAATGGCCGCAATGGCTACCTCTGAAGCGTCCGTCTCGACAACCAGTGGTACGTTTGGCTCAATAACAGTCAGAGCGGTATTCTCTAATTCCAGCTTTAATGATTCGAATATGTTTAGAATATTTCTTGGAAGTGGAAAAGTTTTGTTATGGATCAGATCATGAACTTTTTCCGAGAATTTTGGTAACCATTGGGAATAATACGCAAATAAGCCGACGATCCGCTGTTGTGGCTTTAAATTGTTGGGTGGTTCCAGTTCTCGAAGACATCGAAAACGTTCGGCATCTGGTCGAATAGATCCATTAGAAATTTCATAACCGAGGAGGTTTATTTTGGATGCTGCGATAGTAGATTTGTCTGGGTTGAGAGTGATTCCGTAGGACTCGACAGCCACCATGAATCTAGATAAATTTTTGTCATGATCGGATGATGTTTTGCCACAGATAGTGACATTGTCTAAATAAGCAAAGGTGTCCCTCAGATTCGCTTCCTTTATCAGTGTATCCATGATTCGTTGAAAAACGGCGACACCGTTGGTGACCCCAAAAGGGATTCGACAAAACTGGTACAGAGTTCCACAGGCCTCAAAAGCAGTATATGTTTTATCAGACGCATGAATCGGGATCTGATGATATGCACTTTTAAGATCCACGGTGCTGAACACACGGTAAGACGCGACTTTTTGTATCAGGTCATCTATACGTGGAAGCGGATAAGCATCAAGTAAAGTGAAGCGATTTATTGTTTGACTATAGTCAATTACTAAACGCTTTTTGTGATTATCGTTGGAAGTAACTAGCACTTGGGATCGCCACTGTGATCGAGAAGGTTCTATGATATTTTCTTTCAAAAGTGAACGAATTTCATTTTGAATAAAAGTCTGATCTTGCGGCGAGTGGCGCCTTGACTTGATGGCGATTGGCTTGCAATCACGAGTCAAGTGTTTGAAGCGAGAAGGTGGTTCAATCTTCATGGCAGCAAGACCGCAAACGGAAAGTGTAGTGAAATGGAAATTCGACACTTTTATGTTGCCGTAAAAAGTCATGACCGAGTAGGATGTCAGCACATAGGTCATCCAGGATAGACAACCTAACATTATGGTAACTATCAGATTGGTAATGCAGTAACACAAAACAGTGTCCTCTAGTTTGACTGGAGAAACTGGTCGAGGCCAAAGTTATATCGTGACGCGATGCAAAAATGGGTACTTTCAACTTCTGAGATGCCGAGTGTGAAATAAAACTTTCCGAACTGCCAGTGTCAATTAAAGCTTGGAAAGGAACTCCCTTAATGACAACGGGCACAATCGCAGAGGATAAGCAAGAGGGAGCAGCTGCACCCACTGAGGAAAGGATTGCACTCGCAGTCGATCGCGGGGACTTCTGTGAGTACTTGGATCGACAAACTTTTTGAAAATGGCCCGTTTTACCACATTTGCGACAGACTGATTCTCTAGCGGGACATTTATTTCGGGGGTGGCGTCCGTATCCACAGAAGAAGCATGTATCACTGCTGACACTAGAAAGAACATTATGATCAGTTGAAGGTGGATTGGTCACGGATATAGTCGGATCCTTTTTAGCATCCACAAATGCACAAAAATTCGGATCAGTAACGGCGTACGATAAAGAATGAGTTTGTGCAGCTTCGAGAATTTTTGCCTGTTCAATAGCCGAACGCAGATCCATTGATCTCATTTCTAATAAACGGAGGCGTACAGCGTTTGAGTGAATACCAGAAATGAAAGAAACTTGGACAGCCTGATCGCGATGCTGTTCTGCCGTGACTTCTTGAAAGTTACAATCCTTGGCCAGTGAATTGAGCTTTAGAACGAATTGGTCGATATTTTGACTGGATTCTTGTTTACATGTAAACAAGCTGTGTCGGGCAAAGACTTCATTCGTTGGTTTAACATATGTTTTCTGCAAAACTGAAATGGCAGATTCGTAAGTGACACGGTCTGATATTAGACTATACACGTTCGGCGAAACATAGTTGATGAGAGTGTTTAGTTTATCGGGTTTCAGTTCAGCAATTGATGTCAGGAAGTTAGAGAATGTGCAATACCAGTGAGTCCAATGACGTGAGCTATCTGGTGTGTTCGGGTCAGCGTCGAATCGATTCGGTCTCAGGAAGCGATCCATTGATATTGAAAACAAGTTCGATAAATTGTAATGAGCTCAAGCGATCAGGAGAACAGTGAGAAGACAAAGGCCTTGAATGTAGGCTTTATCGAACTTGGAACCAGAGTACAGGCTGTAAAACAAAGAAAGAGTTTATTGGGGTACAATAACGTATACAAACAAAATAATAACAACCACTGTCTTGTTGTGTTATATCTATGATTTGCTATACGAACACCCGAAGATTTATGAACAAATTCTCCGAATTACAACTGCTTCATTCGACAAAAAACTGATCTCATTGCCATCACAGAAACCTGGTTGATCCCAACCATATTCTATACTGAACTAATGCTCCCAAACATGCTGTCATTCCGCGTTGATCGTAAGACAGGGTGGAGGTGTCCTACTGTATTACAATCAATCACTACGCTGTGAAGCGATCCAAGATCCTAATCTATCTGTTCTTGACACTTTGTGGTGTAGAGTTTCTTTGCAGCGCGACGATGTCTTCTTGTTGGGTGTGATCTACCGCCCTCCAAATGCGGAATCTAGTACAGACTCTTCTTTGCTGGCTGCCATCCGACTCGGGTGTATTGGGTGTGTCGTCAGGCTCGCCCACCTATCCGTTTGGACGTGACTTATCAGAATTGATTGCTACCCATCCACTGTACAACCATGTCAACGAACCGACACGATTCTGCGGCCACCAGATCCCGTCCACCTTCGATCTGATACTCACCAACGAAGAACTGATAATCGGAAACATGATGATCGAACCACCACTGAGTCATGCTGATCATGGGGTGCTGATATTTGACTACCTATGCTACTCTCATGCGGGGATACCGGACGCCACTACTCGGAGGATTACGAACTACACGCTACTGCGTGAGCTTGTTGCCGTGAACACGTGGGACTTGCTACATACTGTGCAACTTGATATTGCTCTTGGGAGTATTTGTTAATTGACCTTCATCGAGAGTAAGGCAATAACCAACAAACGCGACCGACGGACCAATTAGAAAGCCCGTGACCAAAAAAATGATGGCACTACGGAATCTTGCATGGCATACTTTCTCTCGATGCCCCACCTCAGAGAACTGGGAATTCTACAGATTATTGCGAAACCAGTTTTCATCTCTCAAACGTAATGATCAATTCCTTCAACAACAACAGCTAACTTTGAGACTTCTAGATAACTCGAAGCTGCTATATAAGGAGATCAACGCTCGGAGGAAAGTGAAAACAGGTATCCCTTCGCTCAAGACACACTCGGGTCTATCCACGTCACCTGAAGAAGTCACCAGCACTTTGGGCGCGCAGTACGCTCCCATCTTTCGTGCTGCCCCTAAGTCCGTAGTCATACTTGCACCACGGTCTCCTGTGCCTTCATTGAGCTCAATCATATCGTCCGCGACCCGTCTTCTCTACACAATTGATCCATCTGCGACAGAATAGATCCCCGGGTGTAGATCATATACACACAAAAGCTTTGAATGCAGTCGCAGCATATATCTCAAACGACCTGGCGCTATAATCCCAGCGTTCACTCAACTCAGCCGAAGTCCCAAAAACTTGGAAACAAGGCTCGATCACTCCGGTCTTTAAAGGAGGCGACCGCACCTTACCAGCTAATTACCGCCCGGTGACCTTGCTGTCTGTGATCTCAAAAGTCATGGAAATTATTATAGCTGACACCATCACACGCCCCTTGAAGAAAATCACATCCTTGCTCATGAACAGCATGGTTTCCGGCCAGGACACTCCTGCATATCCAACCTCCTGTTGAACAGGGACGATTAGACAAAAGCCGTGAACTTCCGGGTTGCAGTAGACGTGGCATACCTAGATTTTTAGAAACCCTTTGATAAAATGATCACCTTATTCTCATTCAAAAGCTACGCCACTACGGAATCGTCGACTTATTGTTGACGTGGATCAATCGATTTCTGTAAGATCGCACATCGTGTGTGCGCGTCAAAGACACCTATTCAGCTGTTTCCCGGTGACCAGTGGAGTTCTGCAAGGATCCGTACTCGGACCAACTCTCTTCCTTATATTCATCAATGATATCAACATGATCTTATCAGGCTCATTTTTACTCTTCGTGGATGACCTCATGGTTTGGCGCTTTATATCTAGCTTCGAAGATCATCAACTCCTGCAACGTGACCTCGACCGTTCAACTCAACAAATGCCACATTCTGACCATTCGACACTGTTCGTTACCGTTATCACTTGGGGGACGAACGTTTTCACCGTGTGGACCAGGTAAGCGACCTCGGCGTCATCGTACAGCAAGACGGGCTACACCAACCAGTGCGACAAGGTTGCAAGAACCGCAAACCACAGTGTTGATCTTCTGAGGCGACTTTTCAGACGCGTTGACCGACGACTCTTCTCACAGCTACTGTCCGCTTACATCCGCCCCCCGCTCGAATATGCAGTCAGTGCGTGACATCCGTTGCTCCAACAAGACATGAACGCCTTCGAACAGCCACAACGGCGAGCAACAAAACTTATCACCGGCCTTCAAAACATGTCCTACGAAGAACGGCTGCAGTATAGCGGCCTCTTCTTAATCCGCTACCGACTCCGGAGATTTGCTTTTGACCTTTCGCATTCTCACAGAGAATCAGCACCCTTGCAAGTCCCTGATGCCTCTATCCAATCGACGCAATCATCGTGGGCACAATCTCAAGATTGCTCATCAGAACAGCCGATTGAATAGGTATTTCCTACCCCTTCGCATATCCCTTATCTGGAACGCTCTCCCACTGGTAGGTACAGAGTCACTGTCCTCGTTTAAGCAGCGCCTAGACAAACACCTATGGCAATCAACATTCAAGTGCCTTATCCTTTCGCCATTCCGTTCTACCCCTTATACTACATCCAACTCGCATATCCAAAACGGACTAACACTTTTCCAGTCTTTTCTCCCAAGCTTGCAAAGCATCAACGTTGATCACGCCAAAGCAACCTGTAGCAAGTTCGTCATTGCATCCGAATACCGATAATGTTCAAACTTTGATAGACAAACAACAACGTGTACACCCCTATGATCTAAGAAATCGGCAAGTTTAACATTGCACACGCTATTCTTTCAAGCACTCTATGGTCCTTAAATCTACCGGGGGAGAATGTCGTGTATTTTGTCTGTTATTAATTCATCTGTTATTATAATTAATCGCTAATCGCATTCTTTGCTCTATTATAGCTGTACTCTGATATAGACGAATAAAGCCCGGCTTTATCCACGACTACTCTTTTCACTTTGTGTTTGCTCTACTCACGACAACTAGAAACAAGTGTTTATATTTAAGCTAGGATTTCGGGAGCACATTATCGTTTTGTAACTTGGATCATTTGTGACTTGTGTTTGAATCTTGAAGGCAAAGTCCATAAGACTACGAATCGTGTAATTTTATTGTACGGCTGTGAAACCTTAAAATTGTGAGAAGAAGAAATAAGAGGTCGACAAGTCTTAGACAGTCGCTGTTCCACGCCATGGGATACTGCCACACTTTACTATAAATGATCTTATTCTCGATCATGTTGAGCATTTCAATTGCCTAGGAAGTTTGTTGGTTGTTTAGTTTGGATAAACAAGGAAATCTCATCTATAATCGTTAAGGCCATACTGGGATTTACAAGACATTCCTCTGAAAAACATAATTTAAACTTGAGTCCAAAGGGAAGAATCTTTTCCACTTCGGTGACTGTGCGGCACTTTGCCTGGATCAGGCTTGTGCTTTCATACCTTCATATACATACTTCGGTGAGGACAATACTGCTTTATGGGGGCGAAAGTTGACATTTCACGCAAAAGAGGTTAGAAGGCTAATGATTTTGGACAAAAGATATTTGCGTTCGGTGGCAACACTACGTTTTCAACTCCTTGGACGGATGTGCAATCGTGCAGCATTTCTGTGCTGTACGGTTAACATCGTGCTAAATTGATTGGCCACCGGTGGTGAGTTGCATGCTGAAATAGGCTGGAGTCTCACTACAATTTCTTTTTTATTTCTCATATCTGTCTAGTCCTGGGCAACCTGACAGTATCTCAGCCCACGTGCAATCTCTGACTGTGCGGCACTTTGCCTGGATCAGGCTTGTGCTTTCATACCATACCATGCGAAAATACTCCATTTCTTTTTTATTTTATTTGCATTTCTCATATCTGTCAAGTTCTGTGCAACATGACAGTTTCTTAGCCGATGTGCAGTAAATGAACACACTACTTTGTTCGGATTACGCTTGTGCTACCATACGTTATGTTGGTCGTTTCTCTAACTGAATTCCTATTATTGCCTTCCAGAATATTACTCCTATCCGTATGCTTCTTTGTCATATTCGACTGATTAGGCATCCCTAATAGTAGGGGTAAAATTCTAAATAATGCGCCGTAGCACGGCACCTACCCCGGTTGATATTGGAGATCGACAGCTGACCGGATTTCGTGACAATCAACCCGAAGTAACAATGGAAGAGGAACCATTCACGTCGAAATACGTCCCTCCAACTTTAGCCACCGGTCAAGTGTTCCCTGCTGTGTTTGCTGGTACTTCTTCTGGTTCCACAATCCCAAACCGGTTTCGCGATGATGATCAAATCGATGACAGTTTTGCGAGTGACGTAAATCGCTTCTTTGAATCAAGCATTTTCCGCTTATCGGATTATTGTTGTCGCAAGCGAGTGGGGACATCTGATCTCGGCTCTTGCGATGCGCTGTTATCCGATTTTGAACCGAATGTTGAAATGGCCTCGGAGGTGGAAAACGCTTCCGGTGAATCGACCAGCGATCGTCGTACTTTCGAGCCAATCAAAACGGTCGTCGAGAATTGGATGCGTCGTCGATTAATTTATTTCTTCATGTCTCCCAGGGAGAAATACTATGCGAAACGTCGCTATCCGTTCAAACTGTTTATTCAGCTGCTGAAAGTCGTGGTGATTACGGTACAAGTAAGTCCCCTTTCATTGGCTTCTCTTGGTTGCGTTTACATTCACCGTTCTGTGATTGTCGTGCAGTACTTCTGTGCAGCATTTCTGTGCTGTGCCGCTAACATCGTGCTAAATTGATTAGTCATCGGTAGTGAGCTGCAAGCTGAAACACGCTGGAGTCTCACTACCATTTCTATTTCCCCCTCATGGTATGGTATGAAAGCACAAGCCCGATCCAGACAAAGTGCCGCACAGTCAGAATCTGTATGTGGGCGAAGATACTGTCAGGTTGCCCAGTCCTAGATAGATATGAGGCCGGGCAACCTGACAGTATCTTAGCCAACGTGCAGTCTCAGACTGTACGACACTTGGCCTGGATCAGGCTTTTGCTTTCATTCTATACTTTTGTGCTGTGCAGCTAACACCGTGTTAAATTGATTTACTACTGTTAGTGAGCTGCTTGCTGAAACACGCTGAATGTCTCACTACCATCTCTGTTTCCTTTATCATATCTGTCTAGGCCTGGACAACCTGACAGCATCTTAGCCCACGTGCAGTCTCTGACTGTGCGGCACTTTGCCTTTCACACCATTCTTTGCTTTCACATCATTCTTGAGATGAAATGAATCTTTTCAACATTCATGCGTTTAAAAGAATCAGACTAAAACGAGGCACTCCACAAAGCCCAAGATAAAATGTGCTGTTATATAGGCACTGTCATTTCACCCAGACTATTCTCATATCATATTTCTACCTGGTTCTCTCATCAGGTTCAATCCGGTTTCTATTTGTTTTGTTTTGTTCCAGTCTGACTATTTTGTTGTATGATGAACCCCTGGCTCTGTGCTTGTGTCCACATCAACATGGGTAATCGTATTAACATCATAACAAGTCTCGGTTTTGGCAAAGCAACATAAGTCACGTTATTGTGTATGCAGTATATTACCAGTACTTTGTGCTGTACGGCTTGACTTACTTGACTTAATCCCTTGAGTTTCCGGAGGAACATAGGGCCTCGGCAACTTGTCTCCACTTTGGTCTGTCCATAGCAGCCAGTTTGATCTCGTTCCAGTTAAGTCCACACTTGCGGATCTCCTCTTCACACGAGCGCTTCCAAGATAGCCTTGGGCGTCCGACCCGTCTCTTCCCGATTGGGTTCCATACCAGAGCATGACGCGTGATGTCATCATTAGGTTTCCGCAAAGTGTGCCCAACCCATCTCCACTTTCTTCTACTGATCTGCTGGGCGATCGGGTCCTCAGCAGCAATCTGCCACAGGTCTTGATTCCTTATCTTTTCTGGCCATTTTACCCCAATAATTCGACGGAGGCAATTATTGTGGAATGATTGCAAGCGGCCAGAGGACTTTGCTGTCACTCGCCGGGTTTCCGATCCATAGAGTAGCACGGATTTGACGTTGCTTCTGAATATACGGAGTTTCGTGCGTTTTGATAGAACCTTCGACTCCCAAATGGGTTTCAAAGCTATGAACGCGTATCTTGCGTTGCCGATTCTGGCGACTATGTCTTCGTCCGTGCCACCACTTATTGAAACAATGCTGCCGAGGTAGACGAATTGCGTGACGTCTTTGACTGCTTTACCATTGATGGTGATTGATGGGTGCTCATCAGTTAGCACACGGAGGACTTCTGTTTTTTCGGTATTCACGCGTAGTCCTGCATATGAAGCAAAGTGTGCTAGTCTATCGGTCTTTCTCTGAAGACGTTGGGGGTCACGTGATATCAAGCAGACATCATCAGCGTATTCCAGATCCTCCAAATGCTCGGATTCCTTCCAATCGGCTAACCATGCTAAATTGATTAACCAGAGGTAGTGAGCTGCATGCTGAAACAGGCTGGAGTCTCACTACCATTTCTATTTCTCATATCTGTCTAGGCCTGGGCAACCTGACAGTATCTCAGCCCACGTGCAGTCTCTGACTGTGCGGCACTTTGCCTGGATCAGGCTTGTGCTTCCATACCATAAGTCACGGATAATGTTTGCCTCATCTCAGCGTGTCTGTGCCCAATATCCTACAGGCAGTGCAACTTTTGGGGTTCCTTTCTTTTCCGTTTACTCTAGATTTCCTCTCACCATGGTTGTATCACAGCTGAGCACTCGATACTTACAACCGTTGTGAATGCTGTCAATGATGATGGTGACTTAGTTGAAAGTTCATCTTCCAACCACGTACACTTCTTGACTGTCGTTTTGCAGCGTGCAGTCTATTGTTTTAAGCATTCCCCGGTCCATGATGGCAACACTTCCTCCCCCCTCCTCCCTCCGCAGTTGATCGTATTCGGTCTGGGCCGATCGGCGCACGTTGCCTTCGGTGAAGATTCCCGCCAAGCGTTCTCTCATCTTTATTTGCTCGACTGGGATCCACAATATGAAACATTGGAATATCCTCCAGCCGCCGGCCCGTACGCATTTTATCAAAAGTCGCAGTTTTACCAAGCGATCGGTTTCGCAATTACCCAGGTTGGTTTTCCCTTGAATGATTATCCTACTGTTTTCTTTTTCGGTTTTTTCCTGTGCTTCGTTCGTCGATAGCGGTTCTGTCCACGTGCTTTTGACCTCCTTCGGTCGATATCAACCATGAATGGACATCACAATCGCATGATGGTTTCGTGGTTTCGATTCGGGAGTGACGATCTCACAGCGATGAACAGTAGTTAGTCATTCGGCGTCAGTTTCACACCGGTGGCGTGATCTGCGTTCAGCAGCCAAGAGCTGTATCTGCTCTTCATCAGGTTGGATATGACGCTCTATATATTGCCTCCAAAGTGTGCGGTCGAGACCAATTCTTTCCCAACTCGTAGGGTCAATGCCGGGAGATTTCATATGACCGGAATTCACTTATTTCGATATATTTTGATCAATTTGGGCATCAGTTCGACTGGGACCGCACAAGAATATTAGCCAGAGGAAACGACCGACGGGCGCGTGCATTCCTGGAATGTATGGTATGAAAGCACAAGCCTGTTCCAGGCCAAGTGCCGCACAGTCAGAGACTGCACGTGGGAAACGTGGCACTCAACAACAAATTCGATTAACCAGGATCTCCAATAGGTTGCAACGTATTGACCAATGAGAAACCGTTTACAGAGAAGGCATAACATGAACATCAACTGTCTGTGGTGTATGCATGAGCTGCGAAGCTATCATGTGTTAAAGTTTTCGATACTTATAATGATTTAGAGAAGCCGATCTGCGCGGGGGTGATCGATTTTGCCGATGCCCAATCACCGACTTCCGAAACGTATTGCTTTTGACATGCCACTTCTCTGTTGGTTTAGAACTCGTGGTGACCGTAACGTTACATGACGTTGACAGCCAAAGACACTAACCTTTTTAAAGTCGGGTTCTCCGCCATCTGATATCACAATGACTGGTTACGCTTCTCGAAACCGTGTTCAGTGGCAGTGAGCCCCTTCTTGGGGGTGTTTGCTTAATCTTACATGTTTTCAAGTGGAGCTTGTCATTATGCATGGCTGTGAGAAGCCTCAAGTAAGCCATTCTTCTGAGGTAAATCTACTTGTTCACGAAACTTGATTGAGTGCATTCTCCATTCAAGGTTTGTGCTGAATCGCAATTTTCCTTCCTTCATTCCCTCCCCAAAGCATTGTGTTCTTCCTACCAGCTGTTGATAATGCTCTATCTCCATTTTCCTTCTTTTTTGTTTTCCAAATAGTTCAATCTGACGGAGGAAATAGCCATCGGCGGTTATCTGTTCGACTCAGACGACCCGGAAATGACGCTTTGTCTGTGCAACGTGTCCAGCACAGTGGATTCGAGCGGCACCACCAACGAATTGTTCGAAAAACGTAAGTCTTGCTCTTCTATCCCATTTCATTGTGGTTTCACTTGGGGGTGCCGTATTGACGCCACTTTCAAAGACTGTGTTGTTGGAGTAAGCAAGCATCGCGTTACTCGGGTATTGCCTTGATTGGTGGTTAGGAAGCTTTAGGTGATGTTGTCATAGCCAGAGGTGGCAGTGGGGATAAGCTCCCTCTGTTGATAAAATGCTCTCGTATGACACACGTCTCAAATAGCCTCTGACAACCAAGTGCAGCTTCTGGCCTGCACAAGTGGCTCCCCGAGCCCGACGAAACTGATTCTACCATCAGAAGGGGTGAGGTCGAGTGACTAGCTCCTGAAAACCAGTTTGCTTCGAGCGGATGGAGCTCGATAGCCTGGGAGTCAGCTTCTCTAGCCTTTGCACAACCAAGTGCGACCTGCAAGGCAGCAGGGAGTAGCCAACGAACCGTCTACGACACTCTGCTCCAGAGTTTTCCCGAAGCCTTTCCCGCGATCGGGTATCCCGCAAGGCAGCTAAGGTTTAAAATCAGGGTTTTCCTTTCTTTATGTGAAGTGCCCTCTCATGATAATGAGCTCCATCTGTCCGAAGCAAACCGATTTTCAGGCGCCAGTCACTCGTCCTTCTCCTGGCTGGCTTGCCGAAATACCTCCACGTGGTGCCAGCTGGGTGGGCTCGGTTCTCCGAGCTCAGCGAAAGGTTCAGCGGTGGTGTCTGAGGGTGTGGTGGGTTTTCGCTGGCAAGCGTTCTCCCTATAAAAAGCCACAAAAATCCAATGATGACATCACGACGCGGCGGATGTGACTCGCCGCTCCAAAAGTCACTGCCCCTTGTCATATCCAAGGACATTGTATGGTGCACAGACAAAAACTGAAGTCACCAACCTATCAACGGGGTTATCGGGCTCCGAACTGGAAATTCCAAGAAAAGGGCGTATGAACCGCTTCGTCGGTCACCGGCCACCGATAGGTGCGAACCTCTCTCGCTCCACTGCCTTGTGGGTACAGGCTCGGCGTGGGACCCCCTAAACGAAATCTCCCCTACTTCGGTGTAGGCAACCGGGTAGTATCATGCCTACTTTCAACGATGCCGATGACAACGCTTTGTACCCCCCTTCTCGCTTTGTACATCTCATTGTTTATGTTGAACGGCACTATATCTGTATGACATTGTGCAAATATAAAATAAGAGCATTAGTCTTCTAGAATCACCCCAACATAGAGCCTCAAAGCTTGTCAAATATCTAAAATCCCTATGCTACGAGGATCGACTGTGTACCTGCAACTTATTCTCAGTGCACAACCGTACCGTCAGAGATCTCATTTTAGCGTCCGGAATCCTGACGGAACCACTTCATCCTTGCTCATCAATATTGCCGTTGTCTCACTCGAATCAAAACCGTGGCTACCGCCTCAAAACTGCACATCAACAGAGTAGATTGGGTTGCTGCCGTTACTTTTTCTTCTAATTGGCAATCTCTGGAATTATCTTCCTACCGAAATCGTAGACGCACCAACTCTTTCTGACTTTAAGTATCGTATAGACACTCACTCACATTTTCTCAACTTCTAGTCATGATTAAACTTTTTCTTTTTTCTCTATCTTACAATTTTTCCCGGTTTCACTGGAGGATGTGGTGGGTCGTAATGCGTTACCGCGTTACTTTTGGTCAAAGGCCACAGAGGTCCAGTGATGGTGTAGTTAACACGCGATTCAGGCTAGCTATAGGGCCTTCGAGCCAATCATATCCGACTCACTGTACAAAATATCCTGCGGTCATTTTGAAGCTTTTTCTAATGCAATAAACTATTGTAAGTTAGAAACATCAAAAGCTGTGAACGCAGTGCTGAGCGATACAATAAAAAATTCACTTGTGCGTAGACTCGAAGATTAAAAAATGAACTGAATACTTTGCATTAATTCAGGTTAGTTTTGTTGAAGCTTAATAAAATTAAATGATAATGTGATTATAACGGAATGGCAATTTATGAAGCTCATCCGAGGCTACACATTTTGCCAACCACGCGGGATACAGGTAAAACGAAAGAAGTATAGTTTAGTAAGCGATTTTAACGAAAAACGATTCTAATCAAATTTCCACACAATTCGAGGGTTTATAGTAACGAAACAGAATAACCATAATGATATAAAACGGCTGATCGCAGAAACTCAAGGATAATGCTACCTCAGGAAACAAGCGAGTCAGAAAATCACTTACGAAATTTGATTGTTCTGCCGCGTTTTCTCTACATACAGTGGAATCTTCCTCCAACAGCTCCGTGTATAGATCGAGATCAGCCATGCAACCAAATAAATCCACGCGGAGACCCAAAACAACTCGAATGATGCAACGGAAATGAAGGTCATTGTGTTATGGGTGAGAGGATTTTTTACCAGTAATCGAGTCCTGCCGCACATCCCATTCTAACGTCCATTACGTTGTTCGCATATGTTTTGTGGGAATTCGATGCAACATTTAAAAAATTTCCCTAGTATTTCACGCTCAATTGTCGATAGCATCTCGTTTCATCCTTCATTACTCATACGACATCATACGTGACATGCGATCGGATTTTTTTGAGCTCCGAAACTTTTGAACCTAACTTTCATAATTTCCTCTAATTAGTGTGATTTTCGTATACAAATATAACAGTTTACTACGACGAATCTACTCATATAATAATCATTCATCTACGACGTGTATTTCATTGTTTCCATCGACCTCGGTCTTCGACGAAACTTTCGATGGATTTTCACTGTTGCCGATGTAAAAACCCCTATCCTGGGAGCCGATTTTCTCTCACACTTTAATCTTTCAGTCAACATGAGTACACGAAAACTCATTGACAATGTCAAAAAGATTAACGTCATCGGCCATTTGTGCAATTCTCCCATAAAAACTATTCGAGTCCTGATTCCAGATACTGCTCCGAATTATGTTTCGCTCATCAGGGAATTTTCGGATATCTTCAAACCATGTATACACGACACCCCTGTGAAGCATGACATCAAACACCATATTTCAACCCGTGGACCCCCGGTTTTCAGTAGACCACGCAGACTGGCGCCTAACAAACTTGAAGCTGCTAAACGAGAATTCGAGCATATGATGGAACTCGGAATAATCCGTCCATCGAATTCACCTTGGGCCACACCTCTTCACATGGTCGAAAAGAACCAACCGGACGCCTGGCGTCCATGCGGCGATTATCGTGCTTTAAATCGTGTAACAATCCCAGATCGATATCCGAATCCGCACATACACGACTTTGCACTATCTCTTCACGGAAAATCTGTGTTCTCGAAGTTGGATTTAGTGCGGGCATATCATCAAATTCCTGTAGCTGACGAAGATATTCCCAAAACTGCCATCACCACTCCATTTGGTCTGTTCGAATTTCTCAGGATGCCATTCGGTCTACGCAATGCTGCCCAGACCTTTCAGAGATTCATGGGCCAAGTTTTCCTTGGTCTATCTTTCGTCTACGTGTACATTGATGATGTCCTAGTCGCAAGTACAAATCCCACTGAACATCTTGAACACCTTCGTGAAGTATTTCAACGTCTATCCCACTACGGCATTGTGGTTAATCCCGATAAATGTCTGTTTGGTGTGAGTTCCATCGAAATCCTTGGACACCGAATTGATAGTTCCGGTATAAAACCGTTACCTCAAAAACTATCAGCTATCCAAGATTATACATGTCCCAGCTCCATCCGTCAAGTCAGACGTTTCTTGGGTTTGGTCAACTATTATAGACGTTTTATTCCACAATGCGCTATGATTTCACAACCATTGACTGACTTGTTACGTGGAAAGAAACGTCAATTTAAAATGAATGACGAAGCCATCAAATCATTCGAACAACTCAAATCTGCACTAAACAAAGTCACTTCACTGACTCATTTATCAACGAACCCCAATGCTCGATTGTCTCTCGCTACAGACGCATCACAAGAAGCAGTCGGCGCGGTCCTTCAACAAGAAGAAGACAATATCACCAAGCCACTCGCTTTCTTTTCTCGTCGTCTTCAACCAGCTCAAACTCGATACAGTACGTTCGGCCGTGAGTTACTGGCTATCTATTATGCGATACGACATTTCAGACATTTGCTTGAAGGCCGTGATTTCACAGTATGGACCGATCACAAGCCCTTAACGTTTGCTCTTTCTGCACAATCGGATCGATATTCGCCTCGAGAAATACGTCACTTAGATTATATCTCGCAATTCACGAGTGACATTCGATATCTTTCCGGCTCGTCAAACACAGTTGCGGATACATTCTCTCGGATTCAGTTAAGTACTATCGACCTGCCTGGAGTCGACTTTGAGCAATTAGCACGTTCGCAGCAAAATGACCCTGTAATAAATCGGTATATTACTTCACAATCGGGTAAAATCCGCCGTATCCCGATACCTAATTCCAATTCTTATCTGGTTTGTGACATGTCTACCGGTAAAGCCCGTCCAATTGTCCCATCAGATTTGAGACGTACCGTATTCGAGCATTTACATGGTTTATCACATCCCGGAATAAAAGCTACTCGAAAGCTGATTAGCTCTCGTTATCTTTGGTCTGACATGCATAAAGACATTCAACTTTGGACCAAGAGTTGCCTCCGATGTCAACAAAGCAAAGTCCAACGTCACACCATCAGTTCCCCTGGTGTATTTCCACCTGTTACGGAGCGCTTTCAGCACGTTCACTTGGATCTCGTTGGTCCATTAGCGGTCTCTAATGGTTGCTCCTATATATTGACCTGCGTCGACCGTTTTACCCGTTGGCCATTGGCTGTAGCCATACCGGATATCAGTGCAGAAACGGTTGCGAAAGCTTTCGTTCAACATTGGATCAGCAACTTTGGTGTACCGAACACTATTACCACTGACAGAGGTTCTCAATTCCAGTCAACGCTTTTTCGGGAATTGAATAGAACACTCGGTACAAAGCACATACAGACTACAGCCTATCATCCTTCTTCAAATGGCTTAGTCGAAAGATTTCACCGGCAACTAAAAGCCGCAATCATGAGTCACGGGAATTCAGAACGTTGGTCCGAGTCATTGCCTTCGGTGCTTCTTGGTATCCGTACAACCGTGAAAGAAGACCTGGGTTGCTCAGCTGCTGAGATGGTGTACGAGAGTACACTTAACCTACCTGGCGAATTTCTGACATCTTCCGATTCACCAAATGATCTTACAGCTCCACAATATGTCAGTCGCCTTCGCAGCTTCATGAAATCATTACGAGCTATCCCAACTCGCCAACAAGCCCAACCGTTCTATATCCCGGCAGACTTGTCTACCTGCGACTTTGTGTTTGTGCGCGCCGATCATGTACGTCGACCACTTCAACCACCGTATACTGGTCCGTACAAGGTGCTCAGCAGGCATCCCAAGTATTTCGTAATTGACCGGAATGGATCAAGAGAAACTGTCAGTATCGATCGTCTGAAAGTCGCTTACGTAGAACCAACATCGGAAGCGAAAGCAAATACCCGAAACATTACTCCACAGACGTCTACTACTGACCAACACGTCCCTTCGTCTGATTCACCAGAAACCAACCTTACCCCCGATAAACCCCCATTCCGTTCGTGTCTTAAACCACCCGACAGACAAACACATTCAGGCCGCAAGGTACATTTTCCCCAAAAGTTTGACGATTTTATAACCTAATGTTTTTTTCGAGCGTCTTTTTCTTGTTCGACGCTCTAGGAGGGGAATCTGTGGTGACGGTTCAAATATTTAATCAATAGTAATCAATAATTTTGTAATTCAAATTTTCTTGTTGTTAACCTCACATTAATTACAATACACTCTTTGTCTACGCACGGTTTTCGCTCTTCTGTGGTTGTCTGGGACTCAAAATTGTATGTGGATATAACTGGAATACACGCAGCCTCAGAATCTATTCCTCGCTATCCACTACACCACGCACAGTATGCATTTGAGTGCAAGTATCAGTATCAAGAAAAACATCCTTCAACTTCGGGATCGATTAGCTCCTCACGTACCTGTTCGCATAAGGGCAAACATTAATGGTGGTTATCCTTTTTTCCCGTTGCGTGCGTCACCGCGATGAGAGATATGAGACGTATCAATCTTGCTTTCTCATGTTGGACTTGGACCCGTTACAAGCTGCCAAAAATTACCGCCAGGTTAGTCTCGCTAATGTACTATTTAACGCTATGGAAAGGTTGATCCGCAACGAAATTTGTGGATACCTAAACAAACATTCTCTACTGAATGCCGAACAACACGCTTTTCTAAAATGTAGGACATGCCTAACTGACTAACTTTTTGTGCCTTATAAATGAGGTCACTAAGAGGATGGATGATGGTATCGCCATTGGAGTCTCCTATCTTAACTTTAGTAAGGCTTTTGATTCAGTCAACCACATGCTCTTGCAGTGTTGGTCTTCTGAGGCGACTTTTCAGACGCTTTGACCGACGACTCTTTACACAAATACTGTCCGCTTGCATCCGCCCCCCACTCGAATATGCAGCAAGTGCGTGACATTCGTGGCTCCAACGAGACATGAACGGCCTCGAACATCTACAACTGCGAGCAACAAAGCCTATCAACGGCTTTCAAAACATCTCATACGAAGAACGGCTGCAGTACAGCGGCCTATTCTCAATCCGCTGCCGACTTTTCCGCGGAGTTTTGCATTTGACATTTCGCATTTTCACAGAGAATCAGCACCGCTGCAAGTCCCTGATGCCTCTATATAATCAACGCAATCATCGTGCTCATCAGAACAGGCAATTGAACAGTCGAAGGTATTTCCTACTTTTTCGCATATGCCGTGTCTGGAACGCTCTCCCGCCGGAGGGGGTAGATGCAGAGTCACTGTCCTCGTTTAAGCAACGCCTAGACAAACACCTATGACAATCAACTTTCAAGTGACTTTCGATTATCTTTCGCCATTCCGATCAACCCCACTGTACTTACATACCACTCATATAGCCATAACCGTCTAACACTTTTTCCAGTCTTTTCTCCCCAGCTTACAATGATCAACGTTGCTCACGCCAAAGCAACCGTCCGCAAGTCCGTCATGCACTGGAGGACGTGGTGGGAATGTGTCTTAGGGTGACACTTCTCCCTATAAAACGCCACAAATGTCCGATCGAGGTGTATGCTATACGCGAACATGGCCTGCTATAAGTCCCATTTGCCTCCGTTTTTTGTCTCATCATGTATGCTTTTTAGCACGCTTCGTGCGACCTTCTGTACACACCACCCAGTGGTTTCTTACAAGCTATCAGCTTTTATTACCACAATAAAACTATTGACTATTCTTAAACTCTCAGTCGTAGTAGTATGTAGACAACTACTGGCTGGATTCGTGCATTCCTTAGTGACCGTTGGTTTACTGTCAGGGTAGTTGATACATGCTCCGCATGTGCGCATATAACGAGTGGGGTTCCCCAGAGCTCATTCTTGAGCCCGTTGATGTTCCTTATTCTCACTGATGATCTAGGTAACCAACTGCGCTTACCCTGTTATATGTATGTTGAGGAAGTAAGAGTTGGTAGGTCAGATAACTCAGATCTGATAAATGACGTATACGCTGTGACGAACTGGGTGGCTGAGCTCTCACATGCAGAAGAGCTGATGTGCTGTTAACTCTCTACAAGGCAATAGTAAGACCGCATCTAGAATACTGTATTAAGGCTTGGGGCTCAATTACCAGGATATAGTAAATATAGAAAAGGTACAGAAGCTGGCCACTTGCGTGATCGAGGGGTTGACATGCACCAACTATGACCATTAGGACTTTTCTCGCTTAGGAGAAGGCAGCTTAGGGGAGGATCTTATAAGAGCCTTTGAAGTTTTCAAAGTATTAGGCTGTCTCGAATTTGATGACTTCTTTCGGTTCTTTCCTCTGGTTGGTAGACGAGGGCACAGTCTCGAGCTACGTAAATAACACACCAAGCTGGAATCCAGATAGCATTTCTTTAGCATCCGTATAGTGAACGCGGGGAACTCACTTTTCGCAGAACTAGTCTTTGCAACTTCAGCAAATGCGTTCAGACATGGCCTATACGAACGGTAGCAGGTTCCCTTTGGGAGCATTACCCTTAGGATTAAATCCCTCATTATATAATTTAAAAAAACAGCAAATTGATGAAACAGACAGAAGGATTTTTTTCTCATTTTTTCGTTTTTGTTGAAATTGACTGCTTTCCATAGTCTTTTCATACTTTTGGAGAGGCAACATGGATATCAACGTTTTTCTGAAGAACTGGATATTAAGCTTCTTAGGCAATAGATACTTACGCGTCATGATGAGCAGTATGTAAGAGTTGTTATTGGAGGCCCACCCTGTTGAAGACTCGAAATGCTGCTTTTCCTTATTTGCATCGATGATATGGCAGCGTCGTTTAAGTGTCCATGCTATATTTTTGCGGATGATGTCTAGTTTATCG